>OVBX01003890.1:0-15742 GCA_900406325.1 Erucastrum elatum | reverse complement strand
GCTTTCACTTGTCTTCTTGGGTCTTATAGTTCTCCCATTCATCGGTTTCCTGATTGGGGTCGGTCTTCTTTCGCTTGCAAATGGTTTTATAAACTTAATTCGGGAGAAACATCACTACGGTTGTTTCACAACTATCATACAAACTCTTTTTTATGTCTGTTTCAGCTTACACGGTTGGGAGTGAACATAAAGAGCTTCCCATCATCGGTTGGCGCTGCAACATCCGCTTTACTTTTCCATGGTGGCATCGGAGCTGTTCTGCTTCTCTACGTGTTATTCTGGGTGAAGGCAAGTTCTCAAAACCGGTTCTTGTATTAAGATTACAAAGACTAGCATAAATAATCTGATGCTCATCGTAATAATGATCTTTGAATCCTGCAGTTGGATCTGTTCACGACTCTAAAGGCATTATCATTATTGGGAGTGTTTCTGCTGTTCGTTGGACACAGAACACTCTCTGGCCTCGCAGCAGCATCGAACAAGCTGAAATCTGCTTGAAGAATGTGCTTTACTCGCTATGATGGATTCTGTGTGTTCCGTGGACCGTTTTTTATTTGCAGTTTTGTAGCATTACTTTTTATAGATTAAGGGTGATAGACAAGTCCAAAGTATTTGAGAGTTTACCAACTCTCAGTTTAGTCTTAAAAGTTATCAACAAGAAGAGTTGCTTCCTTTACCTTGTCCGTTGAACCATTTCTGAGAAACAAGTCATCCAAACTCCAATTATACACAAGATTAGTGAAAATATAAAATGTAATAATTGTTATGAACAGATTTGTGATCGACCACTAGCAGGCCCGTGCAGCAGTTCGGCCCAAGCCCATCCGGAGAGAGTATCGGCCCAAGCCCATCCGGAGAGAGTAACGACCTGATATACTTAGTCTAATCTTTATCTGATTAGGATAACTACTAGATCATGTATATATATAGCCTATTGGCAATGAGTAATAATATACACACTGAAGTATTTACTCAACGTTATCAGCACGACATTGTTCTCATAAATCCTAATCCTAAAAACCAGAAATAAATCCGAGACAGAAAAACCCTAATTCCCGAAGATATTCAAACAACTCTATCTCTCAAACCATAACGATCCAGACGACGTGTAAGATATCAAATCGAATCTATTGACGAGTCGATTCCAGCGCCACAGACAGCATATCGATCTGATCCCAGACGCGCCCTCACGCTCAGCTACAATACGCTCGGTCGATTTTGTTTTGAAAACTAAATCCGACTCCAACAAAGATTTTTCTATAAACTCAACTCCTTATAGTTTCATGAATTTATTTTATCTTGATTAGTTTATGTGTCCATGACATCTAATACTCCATGATTATTTTTCTTATTTGTTTCATGAACCGACGAGAAGCAACAGAAACAATAAATCCAAGCAGTCAATTAGCTACCAGCAAAGTCTCTGGAAGATCTCTAACTGATAGAACGATCAATCCTTCAGACTCTGGTAATCCGATAAACTGAGAACATAGAAATCAAATCTTATATATGACATTGAAACCATAAAACTAAAATCCTACCGTGTTTTTGATGTTTGATCTGAAATTAAATTGATTTGATTGTCTGATTGAGTGATTTAAAACTTTCCTGAAGCATTAGAAAAGCTTAGGATTGATAATCACACGAACTTAAATTTTTTTAAGAGAATCAAACTGTAAAAATTGAATAAATCCAACTGCAATATCTGAAAGAAACCAATTGTTTGCTTGCTTGAATTTTCTGTTCCTGGTTAATTTTTTTATGTTCTTCTCTCATAATGAAATCTGACTAGAACTGAATTAGGACTGCAACTTACATAATTTTCCTGAAAATCTGATCACAATTCCTGAAATAAATTCGAATTTTTGCTTGATGTTCTTGTCTGTTAAAACTTGATTTCCTGCTGTTGAAGTCGACTAGAACATGGATTAGGATTGATTTTTTTTTAATTCTTAAAATTCGAAAAACAGAGATAAATCTGAGAAAATATATTATTCTTAAAATATAAAAGGAAAAAGTATATATTTTAAATATTTCTATTTTATATATATGATATATTCGACTAAAATAAAATAGAAAGTATATTTTCAAATCTGAGATTACTATTTTCTGATTTTTTTAAAAAAAAAATCATAATCCTATTTAAATTTGGATTTAATATAAGTAAGAAGTAATTATCAGAAAATAGAATCATAATCCTCTTTGAAATTGGATTTAATAATTATTATTAGATAATATAATCATAATCGTAATAGAATTAGGATTTATCTAATATAGATCAGAAAAATAAATCATAATCCCAATTGAATTAGGATTTAATAATGTTTATCAGATGAATAGTCGAAAATATTTTGAAAATATTTGCTTGAATTATCTGATTTATTTTTGAGAAGCATTATCATCTTTTTTAATTATCTGAAAGTCGAGAAAAATTGCTTAAATTAATCAAATCTTCCTGATTTATTTTTTTTTAAGTCAAATAGTTTCTGATTTAATTATTTTTCGAAAAAAAAATATATTTGATAAATATGACCTATTTTCTCACACGGACTTAAATTTTTTTAAGAGAATCAAACTGTAGAAATTGAATAAATCCAACTGCAGTATCTGAAAGAAACCAATTGTTTGCTTGCTTGAATTTTCTGTTCCTGATTTTTTTTTATGTTCTTTTCTCATAATGAAATCGACTAGAACTGAATTAGGATTGCAACTTACATAAATTTCCTGAAAATCTGATCACAATTCTTGAAATAAATTCGAATATTTGCTTGATGTTCTTGTCTGTTAAAACTTGATTTCCTACTGTTGAAGTCGACTAGAACATGGATTAGAATTGAATTTTTTTTTAATTCTTAAAATTCGAAAAACAGAGATAAATTTGAGAAAATATATTATTCTTAAAATATAAAAGGAAAAAGTATATATTTTAAATATTTCTATTTTATATATATGATATATTCGACTAATATAAAATAGAAAGTATATTTTCAAATCTGAGATTACTATTTTCTGATTTTTTTTTAAAAAAATCATAATCCTATTTAAATTTGGATTTAATATAAGTAAGAAGTAATTATCAGAAAATAGAATCATAATCCTATTTGAAATTGGATTTAATAATTATTATTAGATAATATAATCATAATCCTAATAGAATTAGGATTTATCTAATATAGATCAGAAAAATAAATCATAATCCCAATTGAATTAGGATTTAATAATGTTTATCAGATGAATAGTCGAAAATATTTTGAAAATATTTGCTTGAGTTATCTGATTTATTTTTGAGAAGCATTATCATCTTTTTTAATTATCTGAAAGTCGAGAAAAAAATTGCTTAAATTAATCAAATCTTCCTGATTTTTTTTTTAAGTCAAATAGTTTCTGATTTGATTATTTTTCGAAAAAAATATATTTGATAAATATGACCTATTTTTTTTTTGAAAACCCTAACCTGATATGATTTCATGATTGAATTGGTTTGCTTGATTGCATATTGTTTGCATACTGATATTGCATACTAAACATGAAATCTCGACTGTTAGGTATATAGATCATTCATATTTTTCAAGCAATCTGATCTGATCATCAATGCATTATTACTTGTTTGCTTGGTTGATCCGAACTGAAAAAAAAATATATATTATACTGAATGATCCGATCCAATGGGATGGAAAAATATTATGGAATTCTTTCCTGATCATCTAAAAATATTTTCTAAGATAGAATCCCTACAGGCCTTGAAACCTTGTGTTTGAAAAAAAAAGAGAACCTTGGATCTGAAAATATATTGATCCACACCTTAAGCCGTAGGGCTTTAATTAAAATTGCTTGAAATGCATTATTTAGAAAAATTTTTTTCTTTGTCCGTGTGTGGTATTGATATGAAGTATGAAAAATTTCTAAAAGATTACTTGATCTAAATTAAGACCTGTTTTGAATAATGATTTCAGATGTCAAGATTCATACCCTCAGATTACAAAGTCCTTAATCTCTCTGGAGATAATTATCTTGATTGGGCTATAAACACTTCAGCCGTCTTGAAGTCTAGAGGACTCGGAAGTGCATCGACTATGGCAATGACACCCTTGCGTGTGAAAGATATAGAGCCATAATGATTATGCGACACCATCTCACTGAGGATCTAAGAGACGAGTATGAATACATTAAGAATCCTCATGATCTCTGGTCAATGTTGAATTGTAAATTCTATGAGCCATTGTTGCACGAATCCATGAAAAATATGGAAAGCTCTAAGGTTCCAGGATTATGAATCCATGGACAATTTCACTCTGATCTTATGAGAATCACCTATAGTCTTAGACTATGTGGTAAAGTGGTAACAAACGAAGATATGTTAAACAAAATTCGTGACACATTCCATTCAAAGGAAGTGTTGTTATCACACAAGGCTAAAGGTTTCACCACCTATTACGACCTGTTCTCATATCTATTAGACATTGAGCAAAAGAACCAGAAAAGTATAGATAACATCAGACGATTTAATGAATTCATGGAAATATATTATGAGCAACTAGACAGTGAGATGAAAATCCCTAAAGCTGATGAAGCTACAATTGATAAGGAGAGATCTGAGGAGGATTCCGAGTGGACACTCATGGATCATGAGGCCGGTTTATATATTGAATAATTTTCGACATTCTGACTTTATGTTTTCATATTTGATTTGATTTACTTGTTATTTATATATTTTATTGCAATAATAAAATGATTTTGGTCTTATATATTGTCTTGCTTGATCTTGCTTGATGATTCTTGATTAAATGACAAATACAATCTTAATAAAAGGATAGTCAGTCCACTGATAGTTGATTTCATGCATGGTTTAACTTTACCTTGATTGTATTGGTTTAACTTTACCTTCTTGCAATCACATGAAATCAATTGTTAGGTGTAGACTAAGGCGTCAGTTCACTGATAGTTGATTTCTCGAATGGATTTAACTTTATCTTGATTGTATAGGTTCAACTTTACATTCCTGCAATCAATTGAACTCAATTGATTGGTATTGACAATGGCCAAAGGCACAACATTATTCACCAGGCACAACATTATTCACCTAATAAAGATCCATTGAGTTATAAAGACTTGAAAAATTTAATGGTTTCCACATTGAACCAATGGACAAAGCAAAGAAAATTCATTTTATGAAAAAAGAGAAAAAAATATCGCCTAAAGCCATATAAAATAAACACTATACCTATAAAAAATCTGCCAAAGATCAGTATGATAAAGGCAAAAGAGCCATGGTAACCAGTAAGGTTCACCACGAAACAAATACTTATGGCATGACCAGATTAGCCATCTTGGTCCAAAACATGATGTAAAATTAATAAAGGCACAAAGAGTGATCCCATAAAATCTCACATTGTGTTACATGTACACAAAAGGGAAAATCGCTAAAATAATTAAGGCTTTACTATCCTAAACATCCTGAAATTATGAGTATGTTCATGAGGGGGAGAGAGGACTAAAACCCACAGTCCATGACCATACCATAAATTCGGATTCCATGGTTTACAACCATGATATAAACGGCACAAAAAGCTTTAAAGCTCTCATTGGTGGCACATCATCCACGACCATGCCTAAATCTTAGGCGTCAGTTCATAGATATTCCCATCTCTGAATGATTAAGGGTCATAAACCAGACATATACATAAACCATCTTAAGAAAATACGAATATACCACCCTATATATGTGTGTCATTTAAGATGGAACCTCAGATGAGGATTGAGAATATATGTTGGATAAATATGACTTTCTCCACGAAATTATAATGTATCTTGTGCCAAACACGGTGATTTAATCAATGGCCAAGAACACAGATTGCAAGAGATAGTAATCTGATTATCCAACATCATAAGGAGAAAGTTATAGGTTGGTAAAGAGTAAAGAGTAAAAGAGAAATATAATGGTATCAGCCATAGTTGTCTTGGCAAGATCCTCAGAACAAAGATTATGATCTATACATCTAAATATAATAAGATTTGAAGATATAAAAGCTAGCAGAAATATATGCCAGACACACTTACCCAAAGAAAAGAAAAATAATGACTAAGTCATACCAGCTTAGCACCACGAAATTTGATGCCCTAATAGACACAATCAAGTTGCTACAATGTCTATACAAGATAGACCAATAAGTTCCAAATGATAAGGAACCTCAGAAAGTAATGAAAGGTGCACATAATCATACAAATACGTGTTCAAAGAGAAACCAGTCCAGACAGAGAAATAAGGCTGGCCAGCCACACATCTAAGGGACCAGACCATGTAGTTTGGGACGCCAAACTGCAAGGTATAAAAGTCCTTGATAATAAGATCTCAAAATCTAATTTGATCATGTCTGGAATAGTATGAAATTATATACAAAAGAGTGTTAACACCAATGATGTATTTACATACATGAGAGCTCATAAAAGATTATAGCACTTGAATCTGAAAGATATAATGTGAGGATCATGAACCCACATAAGAGTACTCATAAAAGAATAAAGGGACGTGGGGGTTTCAAAGAATTCAAAGTAATTATAGACAGATGGGCGTATTGACCATGTACATACAAAAACGCCATCTAAGAATGAAACCAGTGAATGGATCTTGTGAAATAATAAATTCCGTGAGATTAAAGGACATGAACATATGGTCTAGTGTGTCCATGTTCCTTCTAAATAACGTTCAAGTATAGCTTGATTACATAAGGATACTCACAAAGACCAAGGAACAATTTATAAGGAGATATGCTCCTATATGGTGGATGCTACTACAGAAAATCAAGATTGATTTTGTCTGAAAATAAATAGTGTAGTAGGCAGTATATGAATCACTGGATAATGAGAATAAATGTACCCTAAAAATGTGAGAAAAAAATTCTCAAAGAACAAGCTTTGTTCCTAAGCTGTTCATGGACTGAAAAAAATACAGCAGCTGCATATAGTATGAGAGACTAAGTAATACTTCGTAATGGAATTATCTAAGGACGATTTCAGTTCAGTCCATACATACATAAGATACTCTTATGTCCGGAATTAACCTAAGAAAGGTTCAGTGGTTTAATGGTTCAGTAGTTTCAATGATACAAGTTATCAATTGATTAAACAAGCTTACATATGGTAAAACTGCAGAAAAATCATAGCCGTGTGAATATGTGTATGATTAAGATCAACACGCCTAAAGTGAGAACCATAATCTAAGAAAGTGACCAGAAGCATATCTGGTTGTGGCTTAACCAATATAAGTATTGCCTAAGGGAAGAAAAGATCGATAACCATGTATAAAGGACATGAGTGTATTTTGACTGCGAATTCATAGTGTGGTGAGTTTCATTGCAGCAAATAATTATTAATGGTATGACTTTAGACACTCATGGTGATGGACGTGTATAGACAACATCTATAACTTAACATGGATCGACAAAAGAAAATAAAGATTGGTTACAATTGATAAAGCCATTAGCACATACGAAGTGATAAAAATCCAAATGAACAAAGATATAAAGAAAAGTGGTTCGTATGTGTTTGGTTCAGAAGACACAATGAATATTGAATGTCCACGGTTTAATAAAGCCATATAACCAAAGAGAACCCGTGGGACATGAAAGGGACCTGCAAGTAATGTTTTATTGCAGATTATAGTCCATCCGAGCACCGTTCAAATTACCATCAATCCGGCCAAGACATGGAGTGATCAGCAGCAAAGATGTACATCCTAACCACATCATTATGGAGTTCCAAAAGGCATACCAACGTCCAAGATTTACAATTTCATTCAAGGAGAATCCAACTGATCATCTACACCAAGTCATAGACAACTTCATGGAAGACTCGGATACCAGATGGGAATGCGTCTAATACAGTGATGCATTCATCAGGGGGAGTTCATGTGTTGTACTCTTTTTTTCTGTCCTTTGTTTCCCATTTTGCCACATTAGTTTTGGATTTTCCAGGAGGAATTTTAATGAGGCAAAATTAAGCATGCAACAAACCTATACCGGAAATATCGATCAAGGGAGAATGTTATGAACAGATTTGTGATCGACCACTAGCAGGCCCGTGCAGCTGCTCGGCCAAGCCCATCCGAAAAGAGTAATGACGACCTGATATACTTAGCATTGTCTCCTTTGTATTTAGTTTTTATCTCATGTATTCCTAATCATTATTTGATTAGGATAACTACTAGATCATGTATATATATAGCCTATTGGCGATGAGTAATATACACACAGAAGTATTTCTCCAACAGTTCATTCACAACAATAATAATATTTATAGATATCTGTGATGAATCAATCGATCCGCCTCTCAGGAATTGAATCTGACCTAAATAGACGAGACCAGGTACATGCTGAACCAACCGACTCCAATAGCCTTACCGGTTATCACCAATTGCTTCTTGTACCAATCCCATTAAACTTAACCACTCCGGTCTAAGCTTAATGAAAACCAACTGATTAATGTCACAGATTATAACAATATCTAACGAGAAGAGGAAATAATAAATCCGTCAACGACAGCTATAAGGAAATGTATCTGGGGCATTTGACCCTTGACATAGCCATACGTTACAACTTTCAAACTTTTACAGTTCAAAGAAAAAAAAAGAGGAAAAATTAAAAAGTAAGAGAGAGCGGGCACGTAGTGGTCAATATACTGTAGATAAATAATAAATTATTTGGTTCATCTGAATAGTTTGTGTAAGAAAGAAGAACATATCTATCTCTCTGTCTCTCCTATTATTTGGTAAGAAGGTTCAAATCCAATCTATATCTCCTTGTTCTATTTCCGTATGTGTTCTTATTCCTCTGATAAAGAAGTCTCATCTTTTCTCCATAGGCTTATTCTATGTAAGCCTTGCTTTTTATTTCTTGTCGGTCGTCCATTTCTTCTTCGTTGAAATGGAAGGTCCATATTTTCGAATTCTTTTTGGGACATGTCGATTCGAACTCATTTTGGTGCTTTCTCAACTATTTTTGAATTCTTTGGGTTTATCCCTTTGTCCTATCTGTGTATTGAAAACCACATGTGTTCTTGGTGATTCTGTGGCCTTGGTTTCCAAAACATGTTTGGTCTTAGAAATTTTCAAAGCAGAGTTTGATGATTTATTAAAAAAAAAAGTAGATAATTTTAACTTTTTGATATTTTCTAACATGATTATGTTTGATGATTGCTACCTTTTTTAGAAGAGCAATGAGTTATTCTGCAGCCGGACATAGAAAGCCTAGCTCAGGTATTATTAATTCCTCTTCTTTATTACTTTCTTAACCATTTCTCTAAAGAATGATTACTTTTTGTGTGTGCTCCTCTAAATCATATGATGTTTGTACCTCTGGCTGTTGTGGTATAGCATTTATATGAATCTTCATTGTTGCTTTCACAGGCAAAAGGAGAATAAGGGAGCTTTTAACTCAATCTGATAACCGATTCTGCGCTGATTGTGGTGCCTCTGATCCTAAGTGGGCGTAAGTCATCCCTGTTAAAAAAATGAGTATTATCTTTTTTAACCATTGTGCTGTGTAATCTTGGCACCACTTATACCAAATCTTGGTTTGTTGTGTAATCAGTAACTGACTTTATTAACAGGTCAGCAAATATCGGAGTGTTCATATGCTTAAAATGTTGCGGTGTCCACAGAAGCCTCGGCACTCATATCTCAAAGGTGAGATGGATCACTCTTTCCTTTCTCCTTCTATCTTTAACCGTTGGTACATTTGCTTCTTGACAATACTTTTCTAAGTTTATTGATATTTTGAGAGGGTGTTTCCAGGTCTTATCCGTGACATTAGATGAATGGTCAGATGAAGAAGTCGATTCTATGATCGAAATTGGAGGAAATGCTTCTGCCAATTCAATATACGAGGCATTTATACCTGATGGTTTCTCTAAGCCTGGACCCGATGCTACTCATGACCAACGTCTGAGGTTTATCAGGTAGGTAGTGTTGTCCATACCAAAAATCTTTAGTGAAGTATACATATTCTCAAATTTTACTGTCAGGTCAAAATATGAGCTCCAAGAGTTTTTGAAACCAAGCTTGCGTATCACATCCGTGAAGGGCCCTCCTAGTACAAAGAGTTCATCATCATCATCATATCTTTCATCAAGCCTATCTAAAAAGTTTATCGACAGCTTTCGTACAAACTCAGCAGCACAACAGCCGGTATAGTATAATACTCTTTTGAACTTGGACATTGCTCTCAGTTCTTTTTGGTATTGAAAAAACTTTAAAAAATGACAGAAACTTGAAGGCATGGTTGAGTTCATTGGATTGTTGAAGGTTACTCTCAAGAAGGGTACTAATTTAGCTGTGCGAGATATGATGACAAGTGATCCCTATGTTAAGTTGACTCTAGGCCAACAGGTAAAAACTAATTTAAATACTTTGGATTCTTGAAAGGTATGGTTATTTCATTGTTGATCTTTTTCATCTGATAACCAGACTGTACAATCAACTGTAAAGAAGAGCAACTTAAACCCTGTCTGGAACGAGGAACTCATGCTCTCTGTCCCTCATGACTATGGCTCTGTGAAGTTGGTAAAAAAGTTACATCCCAAATCACTTTTTACTTTCTGTGAATCATTTTTGATAGAAGTTTTTCTTACTTAAGGGTGTTTGGTGGTGTGATTGTGCAGCAAGTGTTTGATTATGACAGATTTTCTGCTGACGACATAATGGGCGAAGCTGGGATTGATATACAACCACTGATTACATCTGCAATGGCTTTTGGGGACCCTGAAATGTTTGGAGATATGCAGATTGGTAAATGGCTGAAATCGCATGACAATGCTCTTATAGAGGACAGCATCATCAACATTGCAGATGGGAAAGTGAAACAAGAGGTTAAGATCAAGCTTCAGAATGTTGAGTCTGGTGAATTAGAACTAGAAGTGGAGTGGCTGTCTCTTGAGTCTTGACCAATAATATACAACAAGCTGTTATAGACTCATTCATAATATATATGAAAAAAAAATGTTATTGTTTGAGAAAATTTGAAACTTCAATCTTGAAAACTCTCATTTGGTGTTGTGTTGTAATGCTTTTTTTTACAGGTTAGACAATTTTATAACTCAAATGGATGCATATGTTTTAATCCTTTTCTACACGAAGAACCATGACACAACAAACACAAAGCCATTCTTAAACTGATTCTTCTTCTTCATCTTCACTGAGATCCTCACCAACCTTGTTTGGTTCCTTATCTGACAACAACAACATTTCAGATTTACTCTCAATCTCGTTATCAATACCATCCTCCTCGCTGCTGAAGCCTCCTTCACCTTCACTTAGCTCATTGAGCTGCTTCGCCTTGACCTTAACGCGTCTTCCTTTAATATATCTGAACTCCCACTGCGGTGGAGGATACTTTTTCATCAGCTTCTCGTACTTATCCTTCATCCCAAGCTTCAAAAACACTTTCCCAACCATATTCACAATCGCAACGTTCGGTTTCACTCCAAGCTCCTCCATGTCAGCAAACACCTTGAGACCAAAAACAGACAATCAGCTAGTTTGTATGAAAAGAATGCCTCTGCAACTTTTACAATTTACCTCGAAGAGCTTGTGGTGCAAATCTCTCTTGTAATATATAGAGATCATTTTGTTAAAGAACTTTCTCGGAGTCCCTTCTAAATGCTCCATGAACAGCTTGTTCCAAAGCTCCTCAGCTTCGTCGAGACGGTTGTCTTCAGCTAATGCGTTGAGTAAGGAGAAGTAAGTCCCCATTGTTCTCCCTTGCCCTTTGCTCAGCATCCACTTCGTCACCTGGATGATCTTCTTCCACTCTCTCTCGTCTTCGAGGATAGCTAAAGCCTTCTTGACTATAACAAGAGGGAAGTCTAACTCCCAGGCAATGAAGGAATCAAGTGCTCCGTAAACTTCTTCTTTAACATTTGACAATTCTTTTATCTGCAGATCACAAGATTCATCACCTCCAGTTAAAAAGCTAATAATATTCAACAGCATGATGAGTGAGAGGTGAGAGTGTGAAAGAGAATTACACAAGCAATCATTTTGGCAGATTTGGAGATAGTTCCGATTCTCTTTCTTGTTTTCCATACACGTGGGGATCGAGGCCTTGGACCTCTCGCAGCACAAACCTTGAAGAAGTAAATTGAATTTGTTTGAAATAGAAGCTTAAAGAACATAACTCTTGAAAGAGACTTAGGAAGAAGTGAGAGAAAGGTACGAACCACAACGTTGTTAGGCCTTTTGGAGAAGAGTTTGGTTGATTCCTTTGTTTGAGGAAGATAAGGTAATGAATATCTCAAGCTAAGCATCCTCCTGAGGATCTCAATTCACTGAAGAAGACCAAAGAAGGACACGTAAAGTTTGAAGCTTTATCCCTTTTTCAGCTCACAATTTCTCATAACAGATTGAAAACACCAGAAACTCTTAAAGAAATGAAAATCAACCACAGGAGTAATTCAAAAGTAGTAAAAATATGATATTAGTGACTTTTTCTAGGGAATCAAAGCGCTTACATATGTTTTTTTCCAAGTTAAGCAAAAAAGCTAATATGATGACTCTTCTTCTTCGCTGCTTGTGTCTCTCTCTGTGTAACTGTGTTCTCTAAGTTCCCCCTCTACTGTCTGATTCTCTCATCCAGAGAAAAACATATGAAACGCTTCAGAACTAACGCAGCGTTTCAGAACTAATGGATAAGGCCCATTAACTTTAAAAAGTTTAGTACGGCCCACTAACCGGCTCTGCGGGTACCCTGGGTTTGCNCCCCCCCCCCCCCCGCCTCGCTGCGGATCGAATCATTTTTTCGATTTAAAAATTTGACCCGCTTGACCCGCAAGTAGAAAAAATTTCACCCGCATCCGCCCTGCTTAATTGGCGGGTAATCCGCGGGACCCGCGGGTAATATTAAAAATAATAAAAATAAATATTATATATTTTTTTATTACTATTTTTTAAAAATAATAATATAAATAATATATTTAAATTATTTTTTTTATTTAAATTCGTAATTTTAATTATTTTTTTATAAATATCATATTTTATTTATAGAAATCATATTTTTTTTTATAAAAAACATATTTTTCAAAAAAAAAAGAATTTTTTTTTAATTTTACGGGTTGGCGGCTACCCGCAGTTTACATTCGACCGATCCGCACCCGCCCCGCAAAAAATATCAATGAACCGCACCCGCACCCGCACCTCACATTTTTCAAATCTGTTGACCCGCACCCGCCCGCAGCGGGTCAAATGGGGCAGGGCCCGCGGGCAAAGAATCAAATTCCCAGGCCTACTCGTAACTCCCACCGACTCTCTGTTTCCCCCATTTCAGCGATTTTGAGTTGTATACGTAGCTCAAAATTCCTCTCTCTCTCTCTCTCTCAAAGTCTCAGGTCATCGGATACCAAATCAAGGTAATTTAAACTCTTTCGTTCTTCGTGACTCGTCTTCAATTAGGTCGTAAACTTGGGTGAATTGAAACCTTGATCTTCTAACTCGTGACGCTGATTGAGATCAGAAATGTCAGATTTTGGCTTCAAATCTTCGTTTCTGCTCTTGTTTTCCTTCTGGGGTTTCACCAGAGAAATGAAAGATCTGATTTTTATAATTGCTCTCAAAGGATTCAGAGTTTTGTATATTTTTTTTTTTTGTATTCTTACAGAACTTTAAAAAGAAAGAAAGAAAAGATGCATCCTCCACTTACACCACACAGACATCCAATGTGTGTCGAGGTGAGTTCTTCTCTCACTTCATTCATACTCAGTTGTATTATCTGAATTCCTCAGTTAGTTGTATAACCTCTGTGTGATTGTCTCTTTGAGGATAAGATCCTAGTTTTTTTTGTACCAGTGTATCATATGATAACTGCATTTTACAAGATAACATATCTTTGCCATTTTTACTCCAAGGATGACCTCTTGCGTGTGTGTGTGTGACATGTTTTTCCAGATAATTGAGGAGTTCCAAAAGTGTCATCTAGATCATCCCATTGGAAAGTTCTTCGGAGACTGTACAGAGCTGAAAGTAAAGCTTCTTACTTGTTTCCGCCAAGAGGTAAAACTTACTAATACAGCCAACCTTACTTTTACATTGTCTAAGAGGAACTACGTTTTCAATGGCTCTGGTGTTGAGGTTACCATTAACTTGTTAGATATAATCTTTAAAATGTTTGTGCAGAAAGCTGTGAAACGGAAGGTAAATTTTGAACAGAGCAAGAAACTTCAAGAACGACTGAAAGCTATTAGGAAAGAAGAAAATGCTGAGACTTGAGAGAGCGCATTCTTGGATCCTCATCCTCAGATATGTATTTGTCTATTTCAAAACAGAAAGTTTCTAAATCGATTATATTGAGTAGGGCTTAGGGTTTGAAATGAAATGAGGTATTTATTGGAGTGTAAAGACCACTTAGCTTGGTCTGCAACAACAGACTTGTTCTTTTTACACGGTTTCCTTTATTTACGGATTTACAAAATAATATTTTCCTTCCAACTCCAAAGTATTTTTTTGGAGACTGGTACTTGTCAATCTTTTATTTGATCTCCAGGACCATTTCAGTGACCGTTGAGTCTGTATGTATGACATATCTCTGAACTTCTATACAAGTCTTACTACGAGACTCATTCACCTTCTATTTACTTGTCCGGTAAGATATAGCAAAAGAATTTCCAGTTTTGTTTTGAAAGTAAACTAATATACGAACATGCAAACTTCCCTCATACAGTGTTTGACGGGATCTTTACGTTTGAGAGTGTTCTGTTATCAAGCTCGTTGGGTTGATTCTCATGGGTGGTCCATCCACCATTCCATGAAATATATAACCCTTCTGTATAAACAGATCACAAACACAGCAAACAATTTTTTTTGAACATAACACAGCAAACAATGTTACCTACTGACATACCCTTTAGCTTCTCTGTCACGGCTGTTGTAGAAGAGGTTAATCTTAAGGTGATTGACATCAGCTGTCTGATCGATTGAGCCGACAAGGAGTATACAAAAGAAAATCGATCATGGTCTTAAATAAATGTGTCAGGCCGGATTCTTGACATCAAGATTTTTTTCATAAAACAATGCTCTGTTCTGTTCTGATTCACACAGGTGGAATATAGGCAGCGTCTCGAGGGAAGGATCAGTAACATATACTCTTTCGGTTCAAAGATTAAAGTTTATTTTAGTTCAAAAAAAAGATTAAATGTTTTAGAAATACAAATTTTTATTGATTTTTTTACTCCCAGAGACACTTTTTGTGTTTCCATTTACTCTATTAGACACTTTGTGCTGGTCACACACTTTCTATGTGATCAATGACAAACATACCCTTAAAAGATTTATTTCTCTCGTTACTTCGTTTCTCCGCTCAATCTGATTTTATTTTTTTATCCTTTTTAATTTCTTTTCTCTGAAAATTGAAACCAAAAAGTGAAAACTTTTATTTCTAACCCAACTAAACTCCATTATCTCTTGTTCATAAAGGTATCGATTCAGTGTCTGAACCCTAATTGATCATGTAAACTCTTACAGCGAAACCCTATTCTTTTCGTATCGGAGTCTGTGACCACTAAGGAGCCAGCTGTAGAAGTTGTGGAGAGGGAATCGTTGGATAAGATATCGGAGAAGAACCACCATGGTGGTGATTGACTATGACGATGAGAAGAAGAAGAAGTCTGAACAGAGAGGATGCAAAGGGTGAGCTATGGATTAGTCGTGGGTGAGATCCCGAGCCGCCGTAAGTTCTGGGAAGCTTCGGCGGAGTTTCAGAGT
>OVBX01003889.1:0-15743 GCA_900406325.1 Erucastrum elatum | reverse complement strand
ATATATATATATATATATATATATATATTGGAACACAGAACGCGCGGATCCTAATTTCCTCATTTAAATCATTTATGAAATCAAAAACAAGAAGGCGATCTCCATCACTTCTTACGTTTTCTTGGTGTAAGCTTCTTCAGTCAAGTAAGCACCAAAATAATCTGCATCACGTGTTATAAATGAGTTAATTATACAAAAAAACACATTATGACTTCTTTTTTTCCTAAAAGACACATTGTTTAGTTGACACACTTTGTGTGGACAGCTGTATTATTTTGGACATAAATGACCATGCTTTTGTCCAAGTGGAAAAATGTTTGTTTTAGAAAAGCAATGAACAGGTAACCAAGTTTGTTTTTTTTCTTGCAATCAATGCATTAGTTATTATGATAAAATGTTTATGAGTTGGTATATTGGTTTATGTGAATTGTTTTTGGGCGTAAATTTTTTTCACAACAATTGCTTTTCACAAGTAGTTATTAGTAGGTTGTCCAATTATTCTGTTCATTTTTTTGAGATATGATTTTGATTATTTTGTTTCTTAAGTGCAGATGGATGAGATGTGCTTCAGAGATATGTAGAGAATGAGTCTGTGGTTCCTGAAGTAAATGGGAGATCGTTATGGATAAGAGAAAGATGCGTGGATGGGAAATATGTGGATGAGAAATGCTGGACGGGAGGCGCGTGGACATGAGTTGCGTGGATGGGAGCCGTGTGGAGCCACTTACACCACAACTGTAACTACCCTCACGTCTTGAACTACAACCTCAATTGCGGTGGTTACTGCCATCTCCACCTCCATATCCTCCACCTTCACGTCTTCCATCTCCGCCATATCCACCACCACCGTGTCAACCACCATCTCCTCCACTTGAGTAGCCACCTCCACCAACCACCACCATTGTATCCACACTCACGTCTTCCAATATAGCCTCTATAACCACCACCACCACCTTCACTGCGGTATCCACCACTTCCTCCACCATATCCACCACCACTGTATCCATGACCATCTCCTCCACTCGAGTAGCCACATTCACCAACCACCACCATTGTATCCACACTCACGTCTTCCACCATTGCCTTTATAACCACCATCGCTCCATCACGGTATCCACCGCTTCATCTACCATCACCTTCACGTCTTCCACCTCCACCGTATCTACCACCATCGAGATTTCTGGATCCAGAAATAGAAATAGAGATTTCATCAAAATATAGAGATCGAGAAAAAGGCAAAAGTAAGGAAAGGTATTAAGAATAGTTTAAGATGGAGAGATTAGACTTCAATCTCTCTAATCTCTCATGTCTGAGTATGATATCTAGATCTAAAAGATGGCAGAAGAGAAAGACTTTTCATAATTTTGTTAAAGTGAAGAGATAAAATTTGGTTATTAATTAGAAAAAAAATATTTTATTTGTTTTTAAAAAAATTTAAAAAGCAAATCAGTTTGGTTAGTTAGAAGAAAGGGTAAGAAGAGACATTATCTCTCTTAGCTTAGTTGGAGGTTATCCTGTTAAATTTACAATGAGAAAGTATGCTAAAGATTCAATGTATCTCCTATATACTAAAGTACAAGTCAATTCACTAATCAAATCTTGACAAATGGAAAAGTTTTATAAAACAATTAAAAAGCAATAGAATTTCTCCTCATATCTTCTCAATTGAACTACTTATATTTCTAATTTTTCTCAAAAGTTTTAACCCACGTAAACTCAAATCTTAGGAAACTGTTTCTTCATCTCCTATATAACTTGCAAATCATCTGTACTTTCTTCTACGACAAACAAATTTTTATACCATCTTGCCTTCAAACTTTTTCCCTCTTTAATTACTTTTCATTGTGGTTGAATTATCAAACGAAGGAGCTACATGCATCACCTTATCAAAAAGAAGAAGTAAGTGTTTCATTGTCCTGGAGCAATTATATAACAGTTTACGTTAATATTTAGTTATTTACTAATCCCATGTGCAGCCATAAGCACAACTACGTAATCTATGGCTTATTAATTTATAGATTAAAGACAATTTTTTTTATAAATATCAGTTTTTCTGAATGTTTTTCAATTGTGTTTTAAAAAATTATATACATATTTGCTATAGATGGAGGGAACAAATGTAAAAGAAAAATGATAAAGACCTGCAACTCCGCTTACCATCTCAAGGCTTAATGAAGTATCGCTCAAACATGAGATGACATCAAAGGTGGCTAAAAGGTAAATCATCGATAACACCAAAGCTTAATACTCTTATATTAACATCATCGTAATATCATAAATTTTTGAGTAGATAACATCAAATAGTTTGATCAATATATAGGTAATTGTCGAATATTGTTGACCCCATGTTACATCCCCATTTGAGTAGATAACATCAAATAGTTTGATCAGTATCAAATGTTCAATCAGCTACGAATAAATACACGAACGGCTAATGGAATTTTGTATCCTTTTTGAAGATACTTATAAACCCTTTTTATTTTGAAGTATATATTTTTATCTATATAAATGTTTTATTATATTTTCAGTTATTTATTGCAAAATACAAAGGGCGTCGAAAGTTATAAAAAAAAAAAAATCTTACTTCAACCATATAAATGGTTGTATATAATAATATAATCTTTTAAAGAACATCCAAAATCATCAAGACATAGACAATATTTTGTCTACAGTATAATATTCATCAATCCTATTATTAATCAAACACTCAGAACCTATCTAACGTATAAAATATTCATCAAATCATGCTCTGCAAGTCACAGCCGTTATCTATATTCATATCTACAAATAAAGATAAAAACTAATTAATCATCCACATAACGGTAAAAATCTGAACCAATTGCAAAATTAAAAAATTGTAAACATAATAACTCTCTAACAATATAGAATTCCACTACTCCTAATTTCACTGCACGATCCAAACAGTTTCATTGCCTATATATTATTCCTTTATTAACTAATTATCTTTTGTATTTTTCTCAATCGTTTTATTTCTTCGTTCTTTTTCTTTGGTTTCTGAATGTAGCAACAAAGATCAAATAGTATTATGACTATGTTTTATTTAAATCTATTTTCTCTGTTTCTCAACGAAATACTCTCTATTCGTTAGGTATGATTCAGCTTGAGTTTTGTTTATGAATTATCATAGGAAGAGGAAAGGACAACGAGGCTGCATAAATATAATAATTAAACCATGGAAATACTAAAGTAAGTATTGTTCTACTTAACTTTAAAAAAAATGTACATATTGTTGTACTTTTCATTCACCTAACATGGAAAATTCAATAACATGGAAAGGTTTAAAGTTATTGATTTTTTTTTTCTGGGGGTTAATTTTTGAGATATCATGGGACTTGCGGTTGCCATTAAAAACGTGAAAACAGCATATCGGTAGTGATGTGTGAACGAAATTAAAGTAAAACTATTGTTAATAGTGTATTTTAGCTTATTGTTAATATAGATATATAGCTTATTGTTGAGGTAAGTTGTTAGTGACGATATATGGCTTTGCAAATTCAAATTAACATTCTTCTGTACATTTTGGCACTTAGGAATAGTGAAAAATAATTTGTGGTGTTTCTATATTTTCACAAAAAGTACAATTTTAAGAAAATAATTCTCTACCCGTACGGGTCCTAATACTAGTCTTTTAGTGATACTAAAAACTCAAATTGTGTCTCCAAACTTAAATCTTTCAATATAAATATCTCCGCCACCATGGTCCCGTCACACATGGCATGATCGGATACATCAATCCAAATGGCCAAACACATGAATGTTTCACGTTGGTAAATAAAAGTTAGGTACATTTCAATGTATCTTATCTTTTTAATTAAAACATTTCTCTTTGAAAAGATTTAGTTTTTTTTTTCTAATAAAGAAAGTAACGACCATCTCTCATCTCCTTAGACATCAGAAACACAATTTCTTCCAATATTTTTCCTCTAATGGCAACAGAAACCGTAAGCGACACTACCGTGCCGAACCATGACAAGACCGAGAAAGAGCCAACTGAGTTCGAGAAGAATCAGAAACGGTACCAAGACCATATCTCCACGCTTCCTCACGTGGAAGGCTGGAGGCCGAAAGCTCCCCTGATATGGTACGGTGGTCACTGGTGGACACAGCCTTTTCTTGAAGGTTCCCTTTACGCACAAGAGTTCTTCCAAGCTCGACCTTGTGACTTCTTCGTCTGTAGCCACCCGAAGACAGGTACAACTTGGCTCAAATCACTAACATTCACAATAGCCAATCGATCTCGCTTCGACGATTCCACAAATCCTCTCCTCAAACGTAACCCTCACGAGCTTATTCCATACATTGAGATCGATTTCCCCAAGTTTCCTCACATTGATGTTCTCCAAGACAAAGGGAACACTCTGTTTGCAACTCATATGCCACACGAGTTATTACCCAATTCAGTTGTGAAGTCGGGTTGTAAGATGGTTTATATCTGGAGAGACCCAAAGGACACTTTCATCTCCTTTTGGAGTTTCTTACAAAAGCAAAGGCCACCTCATGGCCCGGTCAATAGTCTTGAGGAGTGTTTTGATATGTTCTGCCAAGGTATTTCTGGGCAAGGTCCATATCTTGATCATGTCTTGGGGTATTGGAAAGCTCACCAAGAGAATCCAGATCATATTTTGTTCCTTAAGTATGAGATTTTGATTGCTGATCCTTTGCCTCATGTGAAGAGATTGGCTGAGTTTATGGGTTATGGATTCACAGCTGAGGAAGAAATGAATGGGGTTGTTGAGAAAGTTGTGAATCTTTGCAGCTTTGAGACGTTGAAGAATCTTGAAACTAACAAAGGAGATAAGGTGAGAGAAGATCGTCCTTCTCCTTTCCCAAAGAGCTCCTTTTTCAGGAAAGGAAAGACGGGAGACTGGGAAAATTATCTGACTCCAGACATGGCAGCTCGTATGGATGGGATAATGGAAGAGAAATTCAAGGGTACTGGTTTGCTTGAAAAATGGTAAATGATATTAGTTCTTGTATTCGCAGGAAATGACTGATCCTCCTTGTATGTCAGTTAAATATATAAGAGTTACATAGGTCTTTTCAGTACTTTGATTCTATATGTACTACGTTAGATATTGTATATTGCTTTGCATGATAATCTCGATCTTCTGCAACTTGTGTTTTTATATTCATATATGAATTAGATATGTAATTATAGGAAAATTTGAGATTCTATTAGCCTCATGTCTTCTGCTTCGAGATCTTGGATCATGGTTAGCAAGCAACGTTTCAACTACAGTCCTCATGCCACCGCATTAACCCAGAGCTGTTCTTTGTTCTTGAGCAAGCAAAAGGAAGCAGCACTACGTGTATGCTACTCAAAGAAGCAAAGCAAGGTTCTGCAAGCAAAGCCGGTAAGATGAAGAACACTTTTCGCAGAGCATTCAGACAACAAAAAAACATATGTTTTAGTAAATATTACTGGACAAACCATCAACCAGAGCTCCAAGATATGTTTGGGCATTACATTTATTCAAATACAGGACAAGTACATAGGTATTGTGAAACAAAGCATGAGTTTTTGAAAATATGACGTGGCACCATCTAACCGTAGTTTTACCGTAGTTTTACCACAACAAATTCTTCTTCGCCTTGTAGATGAAAACATCAACCACGTAGAACCAGAATCTGCTCCACGGAGAGTCAAAAGAGAGAGATGCGAATATTCCGAGAAGTACTGTCACATAAGCTGCAGCAGAACTCCAGTAGAAAGATACCATGTCGATTTGGCTCTCATCGTCCTTCACTCCATTATCCGGCACTTGGAAGTTACTACTGCTGTAGCAGCTTATGTTGACTTGTTGTCCACAGAGAAGAGGATTGCCTAAGAAGCTGTGTGTATCAAAGGTGTTAAACTGTTTTCCCTGTGGGATGACTCCTGATAAATTGTTGAACGAGACATTGAAGACCGCAAGGCTGCTCAGCACTGTTAGTTCTTGTGGGATCCGGGCTTGTAACTTGTTGAAGGAGAGATCAAGGCTTTCTACGTTCTTCAGACCTGAAAAGCTTTGTGGTATCACTCCTGATAACTTGTTGTGAGAGAGATTGAGACCTTGTAGTTCCAGAAGAGCTCCAAGCTCGTCTGGGATGTCACCACTCAGCTCATTTTCTGAGAGATCCATTCCAAACAATAAGTTGAGATTTCCACCCCAATAGGCATCGTATCGGTGTTTTGTTGCAAATTCAACTTTAATCTGGATGTTTGGATTGCTTTTCTCATCAAACTGGTCCACAAAAAGATATTTAAAATATATACCTTCTACTTCTGCATGGAAGTCTGTTTGTGGAGACAAATCATTGAACCCAAAATCAGTCCGATAAATACTGCCGTAATCCTGACCAAACGATGTATCCTCTTTCCCAAAAAGAAATGACGTATTGTTGAAGCATGATGGTATGGATCCATTCAGTCTGTTTTTGGCAAGGTCAAGAAGTTGAATATTTCTTAGGCCACACATGTTGCTAGGAATACTGCCTGTAAAATTATTGCCTCGAAGAAGTAGAGTATGGGTCTTTTTGGTGTTGGTGAACTCCGGAATACTCGAAGACAGTCTGTTATTCCTCAGATCAAGCACAGAGACATTTGTTAGCAATGTGTCTGGAATAACCCCTGATAGATAATTATCTTGAAGGAGTAAAATTACCGGCCCTTCCGAATTGACGTGCGGAGGTATGCCTCCGGATAAAATGTTTGCAGAGAGGTCCAGTAACCTAAGAGTGGATATGCTGAACAAGGAAATAGGTATCTGACCTTCTAACCTGTTGTTTGAAAGTAGTAGTGAATATAAGGATGTAAGTTCGCCAATCCAGCTTGGAATAACACCCGTGAGAATGTTGTTCGAAATGTCAAGAAATTGCAAATCTACCAAACTCCGCAAGCCTTGTCCAATCTTTCCTGTAAAATAATTGTTATCCATAGACAGCCCCCATATACCACCGGTAAAGTTGAATAATTCCGAAATCATCTCTCCACTTAGTTTGTTATGTGATAGCGTCAGTATTAACATGGATTTGCTACAACCCATTACAAAAGTTTTTGGTATCTTCCCGTGGAAGCTGTTGTGAGATATATTCAGATATTCCAGCCCTTCCATATTACCCAAAGAAGATGGTAGATTTCCTTGAAACCCGTTATATGCTAGATTCATATACTGTAAATGCGGAAGTATCCATCCAATGTTCTTAGGAAGCAGATGACTGAATTTATTAACAGACAGATCCAGGAAAACCAGACCACGAGTAGAATTTGGGAGCTGGAAGGTCGTAAAGAGATTATTTTGTAGCAACAAGACTTTGAGTTTCGTATTGTTTGCTAATAGCCATTGAGGAAGACCTCCAGATATACCTCCAGATATTTTATTGTCAGAAATATCAACGCGACTCAAATCTTTCTGGTAGAGGAGAAAATAAGGAACCTTTACCAAGTTGCAAGACTGTAGTTGAATAACATTTAGTTGAAATTTTGGCTTCCAGGAATTTTCAGACTCTACTCGAAGTAATTTGGAGTTCGAATTAAGTCTGAAAACCCTAAGATCTGAGAGGTTGGCGAGCGAATCCAGCGAGAAAGAACCTTCGAAGTGGTTATCAAGCAACGATAAGTAGTTGAGGGATTCAAGTTTACCCAGAGAAGATGGCACATTCCCAGTCAACTGGTTTGATGAGAGATCAAGAACCCGAAGTCCAGTCAAACTAGTTAGGCATAAGGGAAATGGGCCTACTAGTTTGTTCCGACTGAGATCAAAGTTTTGCATATTCTTCATTTCGCAAATCTCTACAATAGTCAAAAGCAGAATATATTATAGACATGAAAAAAACGTTGATTCACCACAAGTTTTGATGGAGTAGCTAAGGATATACTTAGAGTCTTGCCTTGAAAATCTATTGAGCCGGAAAAGTCATTATCACTTAGATCCAGAGTTTTCAGCTTCCTCAAGGCAGATAACTCTGCCACATGACAATGCCAACACAAGGGTAAGAACCTTTTAACCTTAAAACATTATGAGATACCAACCAAAGAAAAATGTTATATGGACTGTAGTTTTCGGCCACCTCGTATTGGTATGGAGCCATTGAAATTGTTTAGACTGAGGTCCAGCAGTTCCAAGTTAGTCAAATTTTGAAGTTCTGAAAAGAGACCAACATAAATAACTGTTACAAACTGGATGTAAGACATGATTCTGGACCACTAATGATAAAATTGAATAGATTGAACAAAAACTAAATCACCAAGAAGTAGATCATGCTAGATATAGAAAACAACACCTTCAATTGGAAAAGGGCCGTCCATGCTGTTGGTCCGAAGAAACAGAGATTTAAGTGATGAAGCAGCACTAAGAAAGGGGAATATGCTGTTGTTGAATGAATTTTCAGAGAGATCCAGGATCTCCAAGTTTCTTAATCTCCATAAGCTTTTATAACCTGCAAACGAGAACCTTTTAACACTGCAAACGTGAATCTTTCTACGATTTGAGCGAACTTGCCTTGCGATTCAATTGGTGCAGAAAATTGGTTACCACTCAGATCCAAATATTTCAGCTTCTTGAGAGCAGATAACTCTGCCACAAGACAAAACCAACACAAATGTGTAAGCACCTTTATCTACAAACATCATGATTTCAAAGATTACACGAACCAATCTTACATGCAGACATTAACTAATCTAACATCTCTTAGTTACCTTGTACTGGAATGGGGCCATTAAATCTGTTCGCGCTCAGATCCAGCCTTTCTAAGTTTTTCAAATCTTTAAGTTCTGAAAAGAAATTAAGAAATAAAAACACAAACTATAAGAATAATTCTGATTATTGAATTGAACTATAACAACAAAGACATCTTCAATAATAAGGTTATCCGGTGTATCCACTTAGTTACAAATGGAAAGATACCTTTAGCAGGAAAAGTGCCACCAAAGTAATAGTTATTCTGAAGAAAAAGAGTTTTTAGCGATGTAGCAGAATTAAGAAAGGGAAATATGCTGATGTTCAAATCATTTCCAGAGAGATCCAAGATTTCCAAGTTTCTTAATCTCCTTAAGCTTGTATAACCTGCCAAAGAACCTCTTATCGTTTATATAGTAAAACAAAAGTCACTTGATCGAAAAAATTCTGACATGTGAAATATGTAAAACAAAACAAAATTACAACTTTTAATTTGTAACTATGAGTTTTGTGATATATGAAAATATTTAAAATAATTGATTTGATTACTGTTTAGAACCCATGGTTAAGTATGCTTGAATTGAAATAATGAAAGGATGGATGACATATCAGAAAGTAATTTGTGACACCGATTGAGTGATATCAAAGTAGCCGGAAATGTCATGCAGTGATTACAGAATAAAAAAATTACTTTGAGTCTTCAGAAAAATTAATGCATTGTCCATCAGACGGGACGGAACCTAGGAGCAGAGAGAGCAGGCATGGGTGGTCTATTAGCTGTGGGCAGACATGGCATTGCAATTTGGTATCAAAGCCGAACCCAGATGAGTGCGGAGTCAAACATGGGTAAGATCGGCTGCATCAAAAACTTTGCGTTCTTTGAGAGGAGGTGAATTGTAACATCATGGTTTGTGGTATATGGAAATGCTTAAGATAATTGATTTGAGTACAAATGTTACCAAAATGCACTTACTTTTTCCGTCACACATAACTTCATGGTTAAACATTTTTGAGCTGGAGTTGTGAAAGAATAGATGACCTATCGGAAAGTGATTCGCGATACTGTCTATGTGAGGCCAAAATACTGAAAATGTCATGTGGTGATTGCAAAGTCAATAAACAATGATTTCGAGCATTCAGGAAAATTAACACACCATTCGTCAGATGAAATAGGACACACGAGCCGAAAAACAGGTGTGGGGTGATCCATTAGTCGTGGACAGTCGGAACATATATAATTTCTACCAATTCTATCATGAGTTTTCACAGAAATAATTTTTTGATGTTTCCTTCTCCTATATAATTTTTTGATGTTTTAGTTTATGCTATGTTCTATTTTCTCCCTATCCTCTCCATTATTAAATATATATATATATATATATATATATATCAATGCTTATTATTAACATCAAAGGTTAGCATCTGAGTTTTCAATTCTTTTATCTATAAATGAGTATCTACATATATGTTTTTAACTTATTCTTAGAAAATTACTATCTTTTACATTAGTTTTATTATTTCTAAAGGAACATACATGGTACTATGTGGGAAATAAGATTTTTTTAACATAACTAGCATCCTATTTAAACCAAAAAACTGAAAAGAACAAATTTTCTTGCCACATATGTGGCACACATGAAACTCCACTTTCTAATGGTATGTTTATATCTCTGAGTTTTACAAATTTTGAGTTAATATATGTAATGCTCTGAGCGCCTACGGCTAGTGGACCTTCCACGCCCGTTCACTCGGCTTATGGGCCTCATTCCGTCTGATAGGCGGTGCATTAAATTTACAAAGATTCGAATATCATGTTTACTGGTCTTATAATCACCACATGACTTTTCATTGTGCTTTAGCCTCACTCGCATGATATCGCGAATCACTTCTCGATATGTTACTCATCATTTCACTACTCCAGACCAAGAAAATTTAACTCTAGAGTTCTAAACGGATGTGTGCACAAAAGTTAAGTACATCTTGGTGACATAGATAGCTAAATCAATTCTCTTAAGTCTTTCCATATATCACAATTTGGGATGTTACAATTTACCTTCTCCCAAAGAACACAACATCCTCGTTGCGTCCCATGACAAGTGCCTCTTGGGTTAGAACCGAAATGACTAACCAGCTCTGATACCACTAGTAACGCTGCATCCACTCATGGTTAATGGGTCTACCACATCTGCTTACTTGGACTGTGGGCCCGACCCCATCTGACTAGCGGTGTATTAATTTTTTGCAAGGTTCGAAAGTCATCTTTACTAATCTTACAATCATCACAAGATTTTTTCCTGTGCTCTGGCTTTACTTGCATAGTATCGCGAATCAGTTCACGATTCATTCTTTTATTACTCTAGCCAAACACATTTAACTCTGTTGTTTTAAATGGATGTGTGTCCAAAACGGTTAGCCCAATTTGGTAATATTGATAACAAAATCAATTATTTTAAACTTTCCATATATCACAATTTAGAATGTCACAATATCATGCTGAAATATCTTCACAACAGGTTTTTATTTATGGCCAACTTTACGTTGCTATATCAGAAATCAAAAGTAGAAACTGTCTAAAGATCTTAAATGTTAGTGGGGAGGGGGAAAAGAATACAAAAAACTAAGTGTAGCCACTACAAATAAATATAAGGATTTTCAGAGCTGGGAAGATGATGGATCCAAGATATAGGTGATGAAGATTTTCTAGCTATGTGCAACCTTTTCGTTGAATGCAACCATTTCTTATCATGTTTGTAGAACATTTGATTCGAATAATAATTTTAGTGAAACTTATAAGAAAATTTCATGATCAAGTAATTTAAGAGAAAGCAAAACTGACGACACTGGTACTGTATAACTTAAGAGAAATTGTCTAAATTATCGTGTTTCTAATATTATTTTTATGTTTATTTTAAGAGTATTTGCTCTTTTTAAACAGATAAATGGATACTTATATTAAGGATCGTGAGCATTTGTTTCAGGCCCGAAAAAGATATATACTTCCTCTATTTTTGAATAAAAGTCACTTTAAAATTTAAGAAAATAACTGAAATATTATAAATTATTATTAATTATATCTTTTTGACCAATAGTATTTTAAATAAATAAAATTATTTATAAAATTAATGTAATTTGTAATTAAATATCAGCTAAATTAAGTATAATTTTTATTAATGGAATTATAATGTAATACTTTTTATGTAAAAATAAAAAAATGGTTAGAATAACACTTACTCCCTCCGCTTCTGAAAGTAGAATTTTCTGGATTTTATTTTTGTTCCACAAAGATAGATTTTTTTATTTGTTTAATGTACCTTTGTGTACTTTTGAGGAACATTAATTGTGAATATTTTGAATTGATTAAATTTTATTGGTAGATAGTTGTTGAAAAATGGATAAGAAGATAAATAATAAATTAAATTGCAAATATTTAAAATATTATTAATAAACGTGAAAACTTCAAAAAATCATATACTTTCAGGAACATAGTGAGTATTAAAAAATAGAGAAAAATCTTTTAGGGCCGCTAATAAATGGAGAGAACATTGTTGTAAATGTGGAAATGGACTCGGGATCAGATTTCCCCAACCACATCAATACTATTAAATTAGAAGTATGCCCTATTGATATTAGTTGGGTCCAATTTAAAAAATAAGGAAACAATAAATAACTGCTTATATGCATATAATTATAACTGTTTACTTTTAAAAGAATCCAATAACTATAACTGTTCCTTAAAAAAATACGGCAGCAAGGGAGTTACAAACAAAATTCAGTTTTTGATTATAACTGCTTAGTAAACCTATTCTTTTGGACTACGCAAATAGCAACAGAACGAGAACAATTTAGCTACAATTAATAATTACTTCAATTAACATATTTAACATATTTTAAACCTGCATCTAAATTCCCTATAATATATCATCTAAATATATAACATAACCATCTTCTATTTGGTACCTAATTATATAGTCCATATTTAATTTAATTATAAGTATGTTTTTAATGTGTATTTTATATTATTATGGAAGTATTATTTATAAAAATAGTCTACGGGTTTTTGTTTAATGGGTTTTAAATAGATTATTCGAATAAAAATATTTATTAAATATGATTTTACTTAAATTTAACAAAGACCATATTTATCCATATATATAACAGAATATATTAAAAATTATTTTATCAAACATTTTTCAAAAATTTTGGTTCGGTTTTTGGTGCGGGTTAGATTTGATATTGGTTTTCGAATATAACACTTTAAGAACCATTCGAGTATATAGGCTAGATCGAGTAGAGTATGAGACTTTGATTTTTAGGTCGATCCGAGTCGATTTTTTAGGTACAAATATTTTCGACTGATTATATTAGGTAACTAATAATAAAATATAATATGTTGCAAACTTTATGAATAATGTTTTTAAAATTATCTATGAAATGCATATGACATAAGTGTATATTTATGCACACTTATTAAATGTGAATAAAAATAAATTATTCGATTATTCGAATAAAAAAAATTATTAAATGTGATTTTACTTAAATTTAACAAAGACCATATTTATCCATATATATAACAGAATATATTAAAAATTATTTTATCAAACATTTTTCAAAAATTTTGGTTCGGTTTTTGGTGCGGGTTAGATTTGATATTGGTTTTAGAATATAACACTTTAAGAACCATTCGAGTATATAGGCTAGATCGAGTAGAGTATGAGACTTTGATTTTTGGGTCGATCCGAATCGATTTTTTAGGTACGAATATCTTCGACTGATTATATTAGATAACTAATAATAAAATATAATATGTTGCAAACTTTTTGAATAATGTTTAAAATTATTTATGAAATGCATATGGCATAAGTGTATATTTATACAACTTGACATATTTTATATAGTTGCCAAAATTATATCAAATTAAATTAATATTAAATACAAATATGATTACAGAAAAAAAATATAAAAAATAAAACTAAAACAAAAAATGTACCCGCACTTTTAAAGGGCGGGTCAAAATCTAGTCTTTATTATTTTCATTACTTTTTGAAAAACAAAAGGGCCAATTTTATTTTTTTGCTTATGGGCTAATATTCATCAGGTCTGCCATTTTTATAATTTTAGGTTAACCAATCTAAACTTCTGGTTTAGATTTGAGGAGTGTGTTTAAAAAGGTGGAGCTTAGAATAAACTAACTATTAAAAAAATAGTTTAAAAAATATTAAATTTCAAAAATAAAATTTGAAAAAATTGAATAAAAATTGAATAAAAATTGAATAAAAATTTATAAAAATTATGAATTCATATTTCGAAAACTTTAAGTTTTATTATTATTATATATTCAAATAATTATTTATATTTATATAATATCTATAAAACAATGGTAGAAAAGGTAGAAAAGTCTTTTGTCTCTTTAATGAAAAATGTATTTGTGAAAATATTTCTCTTACAAATGTAAACGGATTAAGTGTACTTCAAATGTGCTATATGTACAATTGCCCCATTAATTAATGCAAACAGAAATCTTGCTAAGCATTTGGGAAAACTTGCCTTGAGATCCCATTGGTGAAGAAAAGTGATTATCACTTAGATACAGAGATCTCAGCTTCCTCAGAGAAGATAACTCTGCAACAAGTCAAAACTAACACAAATGTAAGCACCTTTATCTACAAACATCATGATATCAAAGATTACACGAACGAAGCTTATATGCAGACACTAAATCAACTAAAATCTCCTGTGCTACCTTGTACTGGCATGGAGCCACTAAATTTGTTTTCACTCAAGTCCAGCAGTTCCAAGTTTGTCAAATCTTTAAGTTCTGAAAGAAAATCCACAAAAAAAGATATAACAACAATTATAATCATTGAATCAAACTAACGACAGAGATATCATCAATAATAAGGTCATCCGGTGTATCCACTTAGTTACAAATGGAAAAACATACCTTTAGCAGGCAAAGGGCCATCAAAGAGGTAGCTATGCCGAAGAAAAAGAGTTTTGAGCGATGTAGCAGAATTAAGAAAGGGAAGTATACTATTATTGAACGCATTGAAAGAGAGATCCAGAATCTTCAGGTTTCTTAATCTCCCTAGGCTTTTATAACCTGCAAACGAGACTCTTGTTAAGTATGATGGATAACATAACTCAATAATTTATTATAGTTTTCATGCGAAAGGGAATGCAAGTGATCTTTTCATCTGATACGCAACATGTCACACAGAAATGAGAAAGTCAAATACAGAAACATAGAAAACCCAAGCACCATATAATAGGTTCGTTAAACAAGTAATACCCTAGCACAGGGAAAATATAATAAATTCCAATGCAAAACAATATGATCAAACTAAGCACAAGCGAAAACAAGGTAATTATACCTTCAACATCATCAAACAAGCCATATAATTGGCAGTAGTAGTCTCCGTTGTTCGAGGATAAGTTCAGACTACGAACATCTTCAAAGGGATGTAGCAAAGAAAGATTTAGAAGAGAATTCTTTTTGAGGTTGAGTGTTCCAAATGCAATCTCGGTCACCCCTTTGTTTGTACGATTGCACTTAACTCCCTTCCAACCGCAGCAATCGCTCCTTGTGTCACTATTCCAACTAGGGAGAACAGAGTCGGATTCCTCCTCTTTAGTAAATGAGATTATGTATTTTTTGAGTTCCAACAAAGCCTTCCTTTCTTTTTGAACACAGCTTTTGTATCCATGTAGCTGCCCCAACAGTAATATCACCCATATCAATTTTTTTCCCAAGAAAAACTTCCCCTCCATTTTTCTTTATGCTTTGTGAGTTTAATTCAAAATGCCTCCACCCTTCTATAAATTCAACAGTAATGATTCTGCACGTTTAGAAAATTTCAAGTCTGTAAAAGAACACAAAAGTCACATGACGTACGTCAGGGGATAGTGTTCGCTAGTGTTTACTTATAAACGTATGATAAGAAAAGCCAAGGTCTATATAGATAAGGCTTTATAATAAAGGTGTGGTATATGTCTAAGAAAAGCCAATTAGACCAACTCCAACGCGGATAACATACGAATCCTTACCTATATTTCTTAGTGAAAAGG
>OVBX01003888.1:0-15743 GCA_900406325.1 Erucastrum elatum | reverse complement strand
ATCCCTTTGATCTGGTGTGAGTATGCGTATATCAAAGGGTGGTGGCTCCACATACACATATCATCTTCAATGTGATCTTCCTCTTCTTGTGGCTTCTCAAAGTAGCTTGAAGCCATCATTGCAAGAACAAAAGCACTAGAATGAAGAGTTAGTAACTATACAAAAGCAAAACAAAGCAAGAAAATAAAGCTTAGTCTCAAGAAAGATTGAAATCCTAATGATAAATCTATTAGTTCCCCCGCAACGGCGCCAATTTGATAGTGGAAGTTTTCAAGGCTTCCAAAGTCAAATGATAGTATAAAAAGGTTGTCGAACCACAGAGAATTAGAGACTCATACACCAAAAATACACAAACTTCCTTAATCTAAGCAAATAAGAAGATGGATGGGTTGTAACAAGCTAAGATCCTAGAAATATAGACAAGGTGATCTCAAATCCAATCAAGAAACAAGCACAAGAACTCAATCAAATACTAAGGATGGATCCATGGATAAGGATAATTGATATAAGGTGATCAAGTTTCAATCTAAAGGTGGCAGCTATCAATCAATCTATCAATCTTAGGCCTAGACACAATCATAAACAAACTCTATCTCTAGATGAATGCTCATTCATTAAGATAACTCAAACATCTAATCTCTTAAGTTGAATATTATCAAAGCAATCATTAATATCAAGTCTACTAGCCATCTTAACACCTTTAACAACAAATCTCTTTGGTAAAGAATGTTAAAAGCATTGGAGAGTTGGTTAAGACATTTCATTGAACACCTCTCGGGCGTGAAATGTCTAAAGCTCTATTCTAGAGAGGCCAACTCTAAAATAGCATTAAGATTATTCTACAAGCAAGAAACAAGATGAATCTACAATAATACACCCTAGATCTACACTTAATCACCCTAATCTACCTTAACTCATGAATCTATAATATGTCTACTCTCTAATTTCCATGAGAAACCTTAAATCTATGTGAGATTCAAGGCCAATCATGTTTGTGAGAAGTACAAACAAGATATAAGATGAAGAACTTCCTTAGATTAATCAAAAGGTTCAAGCTTTTAAAAGATGATACAAAGTTCTAGAGAGAAAATGAGATAAGTCCCAAAGTGGGATTACAAGAGTATTTATACTTAGGTTTAGGAAGGAAGAAACATCAAGACAAATGACTAAAATGACCCTCAGAACAGTGAATTTTCGACCAAATAAAGACTCAGAGCCAGCTTGCACTTCTCTGCACTTTGCTGCACTTGACTGCACTTGGCTGCATTTCGCTGCACTTAGCTGCTTTTGCCTCAAAACATCCAGTTACCTTCAAACTCATCAATAGTGATCTCCAACACATAATTCAGACTTATGTATGCAAAATGGAACCTAAAGATACTTACATCCTAATCTATAAGATCAAAATGTGCAAGAATACATTGCTAAAAACATATAAATATGCAAGATATCAGTGTCTGATTAGATTATCTGGAGCCCATTATGAATCGAGGAAGTCGTTCTGTTTCTTCAATTTCCTAGCTGAAAATGAGAATTTTTTTACCATCTCTTCATAACTCTTGGAGCACTTCACCCCGCCTCTACCACTCTCGTACTGCTCTTACTGAGTTCCATAGGAAACTCAAGCTGCTGAAACCGATTCTCCGTGCTTTTAATCGTACGCATTATGGTGATCTCCCCAACCGAACCAAACAAGCTTTTGAGGAGATGTGTGCTTGTCAAAATAGAGATCTGGCAGACCCCACCACTGGAAACTTTGTCCTAGCAGCTGAAGCTTCAGATAGGTGGAATAAACTGGCTCGTATTGAAGAAAGAATTTATAGACATAAGTCTTGCATTCGCTGGCTCCAGGCTGGCGATCAGAACACCTCAGTTTTTCATCGGTCAGTCTTGACTAGAACTGCTCGCAACTTGATCTATCGACTGGTAACGGATCAGGGAGTTGTTCTTACTGCTCCAGGCGATATCAAAAGAGAAGCAGTGGCCCATTTTCAACGGTTTCTCCAGGCTCAGGAGCAAACATAGGATATTTCCCTATCTACTCTACAGAATTTATTGACTTATCGGTGTCCTACAGCAGCTTCAGCCACTCTGGTTGCCCCTGTATCAGCCAACAAAATTTATGCAGCCCTTCTCTCCTTACCAAATGATAAAGTATCTGGTCCAGACGGATTCACAAAAGAGTTCTTTGTGGCAGCCTGGAGAGTTATTAGACAGGATTTCATCACAGCTATCCAGTCCTTTTTTCTCTTTGGTTTCCTGATGCTATTGAGCCAAATCAAAGTGCATTCATCAGGGGCAGACGGCTTCAAGAAAATGTGCTATTAGCCTCAGAGGTAGTAAACGGCTATCATAAGACTAACTCCACGCAAAGAAGCGCAATCAAGTTTGACATCTTCAAGGCATTTGACACAGTTAAATGGTCTTTCATTATCTCGGTGCTGCAAGCTATGGGACTTTCGCTACAATTTTTTCACTGGATTCGACTATGTATAACCACAGCAGCTTTCTCTGTTTTAGTCAACGGCAGTCTCGATGGGTTCTTTACGAGTCCAAGAGGGATTAGGCAGGGATGCTCACTCTCTCCTTATCTCTATGTCATCTTAAGTAATGTGCTATCAAAGTTACTTAACAGAGCAGCAGAAGCATGAAGATTCCAATACCATCCGCAATGTGTAGAAGTCAATCTCACTCATTTGAGTTTTGCTGATGACATAGTTGTTTCATAGATGGGACAGTGGGCTCTCTCCAAGGGGTGATGGATGTTATGAATGATTTTACTGCAATGTCAGGATTGCACATCAACGCAACGAAGTCCACCATTTTTGCTTCAGGTTCCGACTTGGCTTCACTGCTTACAGTTGTTGCTTCTCTGGGAATCTCTGTGGGAACTCTTCCGATTAGATACCTGGTATGCCTCTAGCTACTAAGTCTCTATCTCCGCTTGACTATGAACCACTGATCGATAAGGTCCGGGGTAGGATGTTGTGTTGGTCTACTCGAAATTTATCGTTTGCTGGCAGACTTCAACTCATCAACTCAGTAATTATGAGCACGGTTAATTTTTAGAGCTTTGCTTTTATACTTCCAGCTAAGTGTCTTGATACTTTGGAGAGTATGTGTTGTGCATTCCTATGGTCTGGCTCCCCGACACAAACTCATAAGGCTAAGGTAAGCTGGGACGATATCTGTTACCCAAAGGAAGATGATGGTTTTGCATTAAAGCTTATATGGCGTCTTTTTACTCAACACATTTCGTTGTAGGTAAGCTGGGTGAGATGCTATTTACTCAGGCATAACTCGTTTTGGGATGTAAGGGACACTCAAAGAGGATCTTGGATGTAGAGAAAGTTACTTAAATTAAGGTATTTGGCTTTTGTTTTTTTTCAAAATGGAGGTTGAGGATGAGAAATCAACCTACTTTTGGTTTGATGATTGGTTGGAAAAAGGTCCTCTGATCGATATTACAGGAGCAGTAGGTACCACTTACATTGGCTTACCTCGACGAACCACTGTAAGTGATGCAGTGAAGGAGAACGCCTGGAGTATTCGTGGGCAGCGTAGTCGTCACTACAGCGATCTCTATGAGGCCATTGTTGCAGAACCAGTTCCTGATATACAATACGGAAGCAATATAGTGTTATGGAGGCAAGAAGTAGATGACTATCAAGACCGGTTCTTGAGTTCAAAAACTTGGGAATAGATCTGTAAGAAAAAACCAGATGTAGGATATAGTAAGGTTGTTTGGTTTTCGCAAGGGGTTCCAAGATTTTCGTTCATAACCTGGCTTGAAGTAAAGAACATGCTTTCAACGGGCGATCGGATGCGCTCATGGGGGACGACTCAGCATTGTACTTTCTGTGGAAAGAGAGATGAGACAGAGGATCATTTGTACTTCGCATGCCCTTATTCCTTTACAGTTTGGCATGGCCTGGCAAGTCGGCTACTGGGGAGTCATACTGACCCCGACTGGCAGCTGACGCTTGACCATCTTCAGGCATTGAGAGTGGATGCGGTTGACTCTATCCTTATCAAAATGCTCTTCCAGATGGACTATTTACCACATTTGGCGTGAGCGCAACTCAAGACGACACCACACAGGTTGGGTTACAACTGAGACCTTGAGCACACTGATTGATAAGGCAATACAGAATCGCATTTTCTCACTCCGGTATCAAGCAGAGCACAAGTGTTAGCAGGGCTCCTTCTATGCTGGTTTTTTCATACAGTGTAGATAAACTCTCAGCTATCTCTTTTCATTCTTTTCAATTATATGTATAGAGTAGCCTCTAATTAATTCTTTGTAAATGGCAATTCTCTATATAGATGAATAAATTTAACATTTCATAAAAAAAAAACAAATGTGAGAAATAGACATGTACAGCGATAAATGTGAAGGAGGTTATATATGGGGACTAGATCGCTATAAACATCAACATACTATTTTCTATTTAAAGAGAAACACTAAAATTTAGAGATACAGAGAAAAGAAAAGACCTTTACTCAGTCTCAGTCATAGGTAAAAGAAAAACTATCGAGTACATAGTTATATGGAGAATTAAGTTCTATCTATTCAACTACGCAGCTACTTAAAAAGCTTACGTTACAGAGTTTGAATCAAAGGCTAGTTACCTATATCATAATCTTGACAAGGTTACATGCTGAAAGTACAAATTTTCGAAATCTTCAACTTGAAAAGCTGAATCTTCACGATGATGATTTGTTGTGTTTTTTTTTTTATATCAGCTGTGTTGAAGAAGAGGAAATGAAACATGACTGCGAGGGTTTGTGCACCTTACTTCTAGAGAACATTAGGAGACGAACTTTCTTGAGTTTTCTTCTTTGTCAGCGAGGGATGGACCTTGCAGCGTTTGTACTTCTCTGTCGATGGATTTCTGATGGTAGAGTTCTTCACTGAGGCAACTTTGTGGGGAGATTGACGAGGCTTTTGTGGAGTTTGATTCCTGCGGAATCTTGGTGAAGTCAGACTTATCAGTGGTGCCTGCACATGATTATAATGTCATAGACATCAAGTTTCCTCTTGGTGAAGTCAAAACTTACAATAAACTATCTATCTGTTATACCTGAACACCGCCAACTTGCGGGTTCTTGTCTTCTTGATTTTCCTTGAAGCCACAAGACGATTGCTCTTTGACAGCATCCTCTTTCCTTTTCTTTTCTTCTAGCTTCTTAAAGAACTATAACAAACACAGCCATAAACAAAGAGAGCTTCGTTAATGTCTTCTTATCTGAAATTTGAGAAATAAAGGGAGTCTTCTACAGTCTATACCTCTTTCCTCTTTTCTGCCCGTTCATCACTTCTGAAGTTGAAGGGAGAAGAAACAGTGAACGACTTTGCTCTAGTTCTGCTATGAGTTGAAATATTATCGCAGCTGCAAATGCATTAGACAAAAATTTATTTCCACATAAACCAGAGAACTAACACAAACGTTCAATACACCAACTCAAGCCTTTGCAGTAGCAACATAAGAATGTTACTGGAAGAAACCGAAGTGCCCTACCTCGCATAAGGCTGTCTTTGCACATTGTTGGGTATTCTGCAAGAAACTGAACTGCCTACAGTTATGTTTTTCCTGTATATAAGAAACCAAGCTAAGTATAGGGTTTCGGTTTAAGTATAGCTGCATAAAGTGAGCAATACTATTAAAGATGGGTTTGATCAGTAACCTTTTCTCGTCTGATGGCCGACTACTGGGAGGAGGAAGTTTTGGTAACCTGAAAGCAGAGGCCTACAATATACGCAAGAGTCAGTCTCAGCAAATATGTATAAGATAAACGCATGGAAGGGAGAAACATGGGAGGAGAATTACTCTGGCTGAACATTTTGGAGCATCTGAATCTTCATTGGCTGCTCTAGACAATGGTCTCTTGCGTCCTTTTGAAGCTACTGTTGGTTCGTTTCCCTTCGGATTTGAACTGGTTCCAGCAGCATTCGATGAACTTGTTTCCTGTGTAGTGGATCTTCTTGGTAGCTTTATTGGAGCTGTCTTGGTCGTTTGACGAGTAGAGGTTGCAGAGTTGAGTGGCATGTGAACAGAACTTGGACCTGATCTCTCCTTCTTGTCTGCTTTCCCTGTATCCTTACTGCTTCTAGAACCGTCCTGGGGCATCTTTTTGTCGGCATTACCAGTACGATCACAATTGATTGACATGCGAGAGGGTTGAGGAGGTGATCTGTTTTGGTTTCTCGATACACTTGATGACTTTTTCCTAGTGGAAAGTGACTCTTTCCTTGGTTTCTTAAGTGGCAGATCCAGTCCTATAGAAGAAGGGGGTTCCGGAATTGAACTTCTACTGCAGGTCTTTGATCCTGAAGAGCTAGAACGTCTTTCTTTACTCAAAGAAGTAGAATTGTCCTGAAAACGCAAAATGGACGTTAAGAGAAATAACAAAAACATCAGCTTTCCAATGTACTAAACAAGAAGAAATAAGAATCCTATGGATGCAGAAGAACACTTTACCTTGTCAAGATCCTCGTCTTCAGGAACAGCCATGGAAGAACTAGAACATCTTTCTTTGCTCAAAGAAGTATAATTCTCCTGAAAATGCAATAATGGACGTTAGCAGAAAAACCAACAACATTGGCTTTGCAATGTAATACATAAGAATTCTAACGCTGCACAAGGACATTTTTACCTTGTCAAGTTCCTCGTCTTCATCAACAGCCATGGAATCAACGTTCTCAGCAACTGTATCCTTCACTTCCCCAATTTGAACATCAGCTGTTGCATCCCTTACAGAAATCGATGGAGCAGCAGAACCCACCTCAGCATTAGTAGACACCTCTTCACGCCTTACTTCATCCACAAGTGGTAGTAGATTCTCTTTCAGTACTTCACACACAGTTTCATGACTAGTCTTGACAGCATTAGACACCACCTCTCCATGCCTTACAAGTGGTACTTCAGAATCAACAAGATTCTCTTTCTGTACTCCACAAACAGTCTTGGTCTTGGTCTTGGTTGCGTTCCCGGAAGCTCGTTTCTTGAAGTGAGCTTCGAAGAAGGCCTTCTTCTCAGCAACAGAGCCAGGCTTTGTGAACCTCTCAACCTCTTCCAAGTAACGGTTCTGAGTGAACGCTGACCATTTCGCCCACTGCAGAGTCTCCGACGCAAATCTACCAAAGGATACTGATTCCTTAAGCACACCACGAGGAACAACCTGCAAACAATCAAACAAAAATCCAAATCTCAAATTCTCTTCCCAGAAACTTCAGATCCATCAACAACAATCGATACAAAAACCCTTAATCAACGATTCCACCTTCTCAATTAGCGAAACAGATCAGAATCTCTCAGGGAAAGAAAATTACTTAAAACTACGAATCGAATTGAGAAAGAAATTGACCTCGTGAGGCGAAGTATCTGGAGGTTGAGAGAAGGATCTCACAAGACAGACGGAGGAGTCTCCCATGGCGAATCCAAAACCCTAATTTTAATCCCCAAAATCGCAGAAACGTTTATTGCGAAATACGCAGCTCTTCTCCCAGTAGGTCTGACTGAACTCATATAATTTGAAACTTTCCCCTAACGGCTACTTCCCTTTTTTTTTACTTCATTTATAGAATAATATTTTCTCAATTACAGGAATAAAATTACTGTTTTATACTCTAGTGCCTTTTTTCTTGTCAATAACTTAAAAAGTTAGACAGTTTAAAGATGTACGATTATAAAAAATAATAAATAGCATAGTGAAAATGACCAAAAGACAATAACATATCAAAATGAAGTAAATTGTAAAGATGATTTTATTTTCTGGGATCTTTTTTTTATTATAATATTTTATATAATTGAGTGATTATATATGAAAAAAATTATTTAAAAATACAATAAATAGGAAAAGTTTATTTTCCTTTTGGAATAAAACAGTAACAGTGTGCTTCAGGTAAAAAAAAATATTTTTAGTGCTAAATGTGACAAAATCTTGCATGTTTTAATATGGAAATTTGTCAAAAGAAAACATTAATTACTACATGGTAATATATATTGGTGAAAAGGAGTAGTTAGTTACTTGTACTTTTGATACATTTCCATCTTGGAATATTTATTTATTGCATCATCTTGTTTTTACTTGTCTTATATTATTAAAACAAAATTACACTTAAAAATTATCTCTTAGTGTTTCAACTTATTTGCACTGTCAAATCACTGACAATCAATGAATTTATTTTTTATTCCCTCCGTTTCATATTAAGTGTTATTGTAGAGAATTTTTTTCGTTTTAAAATAAGTGTTGTTTTTGCATTTCAATGTAGAATTTATTACTTTTATTCTTTACTAGAGCTTTTCCCGGGCTACGTCCGGGTTTTTGTATAATCATGTTGTCCTATCAATTTTAGTTTAACAAAAAAGTTTTGGATCAAAGAATACAAAGTTGAAGTGAATATATAAGATCATTTTTGGTGCAATATATAAGAGATTTCATAGGAAAACAGAAATCGCGAATGTGATTGTGAAGTGTTTTAAACATCTTACAGAAATGTTAATTCCAATCTTAGTCTACGGATTGTAGGTGAGTTCTACGGCAACTTACGATTTCAAAGCTTTTCATATATCTCCATTGACCTCACAATTGTAGGGATAAACCAACAAAATCAAAATTCTCAAAATCATTATACACACGAAAAAAATATGAACGAACATTTCAAAGCTTTTCATATATCTCCATTAATGACCTCACAATTGTAAGGATAAACCAACAAAATCAAAATTCTCAAAATCATTATACACACGGAAAAAATATGAACGAACATTTGAAAGGTAAACATAAATACGTAAATATTGTTTCTTCAATAAAGCTCAACCCTTGAATCATAATCTCCGTATTAAACTTCTTCTAATGAGACATCTGATGAGGATCGATCTTGGATCCTGCTTTAAATGATTTTGCAGTATTAACAAACGGTACAGCTTTGTGACGCTTGCAACCCGACAAAAACCAACCAGGTTAACTTTCTCAGCAATCGCCGGCTTGAAATTTAACCACAAATCAACTTCCTGTCGTATCAAAATCCTAAATCACAGATTTTTCTGCCATACTTTTTGTTACAACACTCCATCCAACGGTAGCATCTCTCGGCTCGTAGACACTGCTTGTTATGTTCTCATTATCAAACAAATCAGAGATCGCTTGGCATGTTGTCTCCCTTCTTGCGTCTTGCTGGTCATTGAAGAGTTTTTACCGTTATTGTTAGTTTGTTACTGTTGGTCTTGGTACAGAAATGTTTTGGTATTGCGTCACAAGTAAGTATAGAGATTTCTCTGGAAGTTAAAGGCAAGATTGAGCCTTTGAATTGGTTCTGAAATCATCTCTGGCTCAGGGACCCTTGCACCTAAACCCACGGAAAGAGACCCTTAACTTGTTGCTGAAGCAATCTAGACATGACCACGGCTCTATTCAATAAACTCCCGCAGCAAAGCATTCACAGTAACTGCAGAGAGAAACATTCAATATACATCACACAAAGAGATTAAAAGTACTCCAAGCAAGCTAATAAGATTAAATAGGATTTGGGATATATTTAGCTTACAGTTTCAACTATTTAGATTTTCTGACAATGTCGTGCGAGGGAAAACCCGGAGTGGAGGAGTTTCTTTTCAAAACGTTTGAAAGGGTCATGCGGTTCCTGAATCTCAGCAAGTGTATCCAATATTTATTATCTGCATGCACAGAGGCAGAAAATAACCTAATTTGAGATACACATAACAGTTGTTTTCTTGCACTAAATACCAACCTGCGCTCTCCCTTGATCCATGATTGCTTTCTGAAAAATATGCTCACTGTCTAAAGTGTCAATCAATCTATCCACCGTACACACCGTAATCATCATGAACCCATTACTAATACTGATTCAGGAGATTAAACTGAGAAAAGCAAAGTTCTAAATCCGTGCCTCTTCATCTGCTTGTTGACCAGTAACTATCATTGTTAAGAAGCAGAATAGCACCCAAAATATCAAAAAGTAGGTATATCATAGATCATTACTGAAAATAGCTGGATGGTGATTCCCTAGAAAAAACTTGTAAACACATGCCTCTCTACAACTTCTCATTACTTATGTTAAGGGAGCTCATCTCATATTAGTGGGGAATTTAAATTAAAATGTTGAGATAAAATTGGAAACTATTGGAAGAGGATAAATGTTTACCTCAAATATTTTTGGTGTTGACTCTTCTCAATAAAAGCAGGACTTGAGTACCTGCACTTTCAATGAATTTTCTATAGAATTCGTTTGTAGCATGATTCCGCAGCACGTTCATAACAGGCCCCCTGCATGCGTTCATTGAAAGTAGGATGAACTCAATTTGTTATACAGGTGAAGGTTTGTATTACTATCAAGTATCAACTCGAAAATGCTCACTCTTTAGGTTGAAGGTGAACCAACACTCGCTGAGTGATTGCTACTCCCACCCCTTGAAGGACGGGGCGTTCCGTGACAGACTGACCATCTGGACAGCAACTGAAATTTTGGATGCAAAATATGTCACGTGCAGAGGTTAAATTTCAAAGGAAAAACATGTAAAACAGAACTGAATATACAGCTTACCATAAAGATCACCTCTGAACCCACAATTGGCTCCAAAATCTGGGAATAACTGGAATGGAAGTCTTTGTTCATTATAATAACAAATAGCTTCTTCTCCATCTTTTCATGTAACTTAAAACTCTTTGAATGACTTTTGCCTACACCACACTGGAACAGTAACCCTACAATTCTCCTCCAAGAACTTGAGCAAATTCGTTTCCACTTCCTCGTGGGCCTTCCCCTTCTCATTCAAAAACCCTAACCATGGTCCATAATCCTGGAATGGAGCTTAATTTTTATTCTTCTGTAACATCAACAATTTCTTTATCCAGTGAGCTCGATCCAATCTACCTATCAAAACAAACCAAAACAATGGGGGTTGGGGCACAAAATAATGCAAACACCAGAGTTTCGAAGACACAAAACGCTAAAACACTCAGTGGCGTCTTCTTCTTTTTCTTCAGTCAACCAAATGAGCCTTCAAGGCATCATTAGCTACAGGGAAAATAATTCAGACCTAGTAGTGAGGTACAATACCACTGAATAGAAATAAAAAACGGCAGAAAAAGCTCGTCAACATACCAGGCAAGGAATAAGATTTCTCCGGCTGGGCCTCTGTTGAGTACTTGATTGGATCCTGCAGATTTCTTAATGACAACTTTCGTCTTTTTCTTGGTTGGATCAAAAGGTGCGACTGCGAGCTAAGGATTAAAAAACAATTAAAAACTACAATATCAGAGAAACAGTCTCTACAACTTAGCTTTGCGAAATGAAACACGTGAGATGGAGAAGACAGTCTGAAGAGTGGCAAGTCAACAGGTTGTTCCTACTTACATGCCGGGAAGAGAAAGGAGAGATAACTCCAAAGCAAATAAAGATGAAAATAAAGATGACACTGACAATAAAAATCTCAAATAACCTGCATAAAAAGGCAATTTTGCAGAAGCCTCATCTCTGTCGATTGAAGCCGAGCTTTTGCTGTAATCCCGATTGGTGCGTAGTTTCTTAAACATTGTTTCACTCTGCATCAGTTTTGTAAAGTAAAAAAGGGGAAGTCGAAGAGAGATATATGATTTATGTTTTGAAGAAAGTAACAATGGGTAAAGTTAATGAAACAAAAACTTGGAACATAAGAAGTGGGATGGAGAAATTGGAAAGCCAACAACGGAAGAGGAAGTAAGTCATCGTTAGGTAAGATTTTTCTGCTTCCATAACATGGCATATAATTACATTTTGATTGGTTTGAATTTCATCCTGATGTGGCATATTTAGACACATCAGCAGTGACATGGTGATTTGAAATCTTCTGATTGGATGATTTTCCAATTCCAGGTGGACACACTCAAATGCCTCAAATAAGAGTTATTAATAGAGTAAGATTTTATTTTTCTATTGGTTGAGATTTATGGGTAATGATGTTTTTATATAGGAAATATACAAAATTAAATGATTTCTTAATCCGTGTGCATGAGCTTAGAATGACACTTATAATGAAACATAGGAAGTAGTTTCTTTTGTCTTTTACGGATTAATAAATGCACGTCCTAAAAATCTATTTTAAACTAAAAAATATAAATCGTTATAATATTAAATATTTATATATATGAGTTACCTTAAATAACTATAGTTATAATAAAGGTAGATTTTTAGTGAACATGAACCATATATTTTTTGCACTTTTTTCTACACATGTCTAAAAATATCGAACATGAATTATATCATGTTGTCTAATTATTTTTCATATGTCAATAATTTCAAATTTCACAGTTTTATTATATTAAAATATGATAAAATAGTATATTTGGATAAACCTAAATATACTAATAATTATAGACAAAAATATCACATTTATCAGTCAATATTTACAAAGAGAAACAAGATATTATCAATTTTAATGCCAAATTTTGACCACAATTAAATCACGTGAAAACTTTAAATTTACATAGCTTAATTTTTTTTCAATAATATTGAATTTTAAAGTACTTTATGTCAAATTAAATAACAGTAGATTTTAATGAGTATCTAAAATTTATGGTTGATTGTCATTTTAGTAGAAAATTACCTAAACATCCTATTGAATACATATATTCTTCAAAAGATCTTCTTGTTCATTCTTTTCTTTTAACACTGTGTATCATTATTGTTATAAAAACAAAACACAAGATCATACCAGTAGGTATGTATGTCATAAGAGAGGATAGATAGAAATATCAAAGAGGTTATCCTCCCCAAAGAAACACAAACGCCATAAACAAAGACAGTAGTCTTCTGATGGCGTGCGCTCTAAGATAAGATTGGAAGAGACGCTAATGCTTCCTCATACAACAATGATTGTAACTTTACACCATCTGCAATGGAAACTCGCCATATGAAACCATGAGCTCGAAACCTCCAAACTGCTTGGTTCTTTTTTATCCACATTAATGGCTTGAAAAGAACTCGGTTTTTAGAGGTATGGCTCCAACAGATAAATCCCACCAATTTCTCAAGGAGACATAAATAAATGATAATATTGTTGCTCCAAAAGGAACCGCACACTCCCAAGGACTATAACATAAAAGAGGTGAGAGAGCAGTCCCAAGCCAAGGAGTCAAAAGCACCAGCCTGTACTTGAGTGGAGAAAGGATAAGATGATCTCTTGCTTAACCCTCGTCTCAGGTAATCAGAGACCCAGCGAAGCTACAAGTTCAATGCATCTATTCTACACCAACTAGTGGAAACAACAATCCTTAAAACTCAAACACTGAAGGGAACAAGACACTTCAAAGAAATCGCCTAAACCAAATCACAAGAGAGCCAGAACTAGATCCATGACACAAACGAACCAAGCCATACACGAATCAGAGAAAAAAGGTGGGAAGAAGCACAACTGGCAGAGAAACAACTTGCTTCCAAAATTTTCATAATGAAACACACCCAATCATGATTCTGTAGATCCCAACCGGATCTGAGAAACCATAACAGGGATTGACAAAAATCGAAGTCCTATCAGATCTGCTGTCTCCCACAACCACTGGCCTTAACAGAGAAACACCACAGCCCGCAAAAGGTAAGAATGAGATCACGAAATGAAAAGGAATGCAAAGGAAATTCATAAGAACAAAAGAGAGAGCAAGGGAGCCCTCTCCGGCGCCGGCTAAAAGCCTAAGCAACCGGAGAGGCGTCTTCTACAGTCGCAAAGATTGGCGGCGCAGAGAGGTTGAGAGAAAATTGAATCGGTAAGATGTTTTCTGTCAAACATCAATTCCACCACTTTCTTTGAATCGGCTAAAAGCCTAAGCAACCGGAGAGGCCTCTTGTTCATTCAGATTCTCACAAACATCAATTCCACCACTTTCTTTGAATCGGTAAGATGTTTTCTGTCTAACCAAAGGAAACCCGAACCAATCTGGTTTTTCCTAACCGAAATCAGTTTTATGCAGACCAGGCACTCGACAAGATGTAAACTACTATAGTCATGCCTCCAGGGCTCCACATTCAAAGAAACTCGCTTGAGCAAGTAGTTTTTGATCTTGTCTCTACGGTATCAACTGATAATAATGTCTCTGAAGATGTTTTAAGTGACTTTCAGACAATAGAAAACTCGTTTTTTTTTCATAAGAAGATGATTACATGAACAGAAGTATACAAGGACAGACAATTCAAGAACTGAAAGAGGACAAACATCCGTCTACAAACCAGAGACTCTGGAAGTAAAACTGTATATACCTTTCAGACGTTAACGACAAAACATAAAACAAGCTTTTTTTTGTATCGTGTAAACTGCAGGAAAAGAAAAAAACTCTTCACTTCTCCATTGATGTGTGTCCTTTGGAAGAAACAATCTCCTCTAACTGTCTCCATGTCTCTCCATTCTTCTTCTTGTTATCCTCAGCACTCAGCTGATCTTCTTGAAACTTACGCAAACACTCTTCAAACAGTTCCGGATTCGTATCAGACATAACCTTAAGAACATTCTCCGTCAAATTCTTCACAGCCTGGTTCCAATGACTACTACCGTTCTTCTCCAAAGCTGGAAACACTATCGGTAAAACGATTCTACTGTTCTGTCTCACCAAGCTACTAAAATGATCGTTGTTCCATAAGTACAAAGCCCGTTCCGCTACCTAAACACACTCACACAAACACAATGAAAGACTCTTAACACACAAAACAGTAACAATCTCTGTAAACTACCTGAAAGTGAGAGCTGCTCAAGCACTGAGCGATCTGGCGAGAGAGCGGGACCATACACCGTTCAAACTCCGTTCCCTGAGTCGCTTCAAGAACCTCCTCCAGCTCATTCAAGAACATGAGCTCTTTGGAGCTGTTAGTAACCGGCCAGTACTTCAACAACCCTCTAATAACCGTATCAGCGAGCTTACAGTCTTTCTCAACGAACTGTATCACGCAGTAAGAAAGCTGCTGGTGGTAGCTAGCCAAGCACTTCAGCTTGTGCAGAGGAACAAGCACTCGTGTAAGGAAGAGCTTGTGCTCTTCCTTGAGAGGCAAGGCGAACCCGTTGATGATTGATCCCAGCACTTCGAGAAACTCTGCGACGCCAGAGTGTTTCCCTGTCTCTAATATGAAGTCGTACAAGATGTTGTTGATGGTCTTCCTGATGAAAGGGCGGTGAACCATGAACCTCCCGTAGATACGGTGGAGTATGGTTTTGAGATACTCTCTTTCTCTGTGGTCTTCTGAGTCGAACAGGTCAAGGAGCTTGAGGACGAATGTGGAATCGATATATTTCTTGGATATCTTTGCGTCTGTGTTGGGGGAAGCGACGAGTCTCAGGAGGAACTCGTAGACTATCTGCAAGTGAGGCCAAGAAGGGTTGAGAGAGACTCCTTCTTCTGCTTCTTCTGAATCTAATCCTTCAGGAGTTTTATTGTTCTTCCACTGTTGATTATTACTAAAGAGATTAGCTGAAACCATGTTTGTAGCTTCTTGGATAACCGGTTCAGGGAACTTCGCGTTGTTCCCTGAGGAGATGATATAGTCCACAGCTTCGAGAAGTGTTTGTCTTTTGATCTCTTTCTCCTTGAGGTTTAGTTGAGGCTCGGAGACGAAGTCAAACACTGAAGAGCATAGTCTAAGCTTCTTGAGGAAGAGTTCTTGCTTCTCGGAGATGGGAACATCTCTCAGCCTTGGCAAGACCTCAACACAATCTCCATTTGATGATGATGATGATCTCTCATCACCTTGATTGTTGTTG
>OVBX01003887.1:0-15743 GCA_900406325.1 Erucastrum elatum | reverse complement strand
TATATATATATATATATATATATATATATATATACACAATTATTTTTATAACAATTTATATCATTTCTAGAATCTAACTAAAATTGATACATAAATAAATAAAAATTTAAAAATATATAAAAAATAATGAAAACTAATTTATTTAGAAATATACTTTTAAAAATATGATTTTCAATGAAATATTTATAAATTTGCAATTTTTTAATTTTTTTTTAATTTAGTTGAAAAAACCGAATTTTAATATTGAACCGAATCTTCGGTTTTACCGAGTTTGACCGGGTTTTCACCCGATTTATCGGTTTAACTCAAATCCGATTTTTAATACAATTCAGAACTGGTTAGAAGACTGAATCACAGTCTGGTCGGTCCGATCCGATTTTCAAAAGAACTTCAAATAACAGAAGAACAAAAAAGCCTATAAAATTACCAAATTGGCAGTGTATTAAAGAAAGAAAACAATATAAAGTTTTATTTGTGTAGTTAATTTATGCTAATAAATCTTAAATTATAGGAAAAACTGCAATTAGGAACAATTAGGAAATGTTAGATACGTCCTTGTTCGTTAATCGCTTCCGTCGTCAGCTCACACAGCCAGTTAAATCATGCCACACAATCGTTCTTTAACATAAAAACGCACGTGGCAAGATATGATTGGATAAGATACGCAGTTGCCGAACAAGTGATTTGTAGAGAAAGCTGGAAGGAACGTTCTAGGGGGGAAGGTTGTTCGGTGCTCTCAATAAACTTTGCTTCTTCTTCTCTGTTTCTGAATCAATCGGATCTTCGAAATCGACGAACATGTCTTCTCCTGGCGAGTGAGTCATATCTCTTCCTCTCTCTCTCTCTATTAATCTTCGTTTCACTTCGCGTCGATTCGGTTCTTATTGTAGAGAGTTTTAGTATCGGATCCTTAGGTTACGAAATCTCATGAGTTTCCTTTGATTTCTTTTAGTATCTGATTTGAGGTGAAAAGCTACGTACTTTAAGTATCTGATTTAGAAAGTAACATGATTTATGCCATGGATTAGTTGAAGGGAAACTGGTTACTTCTTGAACAGTTTCTTATGTCACATGTCTTCATTGTATTAGTAAATGTTGTGCCTTTCTCTTGTTTCTTAGCTGATCTTGATGGTATATGTATAAGCCTCGAGCTAACAGCTTATTACAAGTTTCTTATAGCAACTGTTTTTTTTTTCTTTTGGTGGTGTTGTTGATTGCAGATACTACAACTCACTTCCACCGATAACCAAGGCTTATGGTACTTTGTGCCTCCTGGCTACAACCCTCGCCCAGCTCGGCTTACTTGCTCCTATTCACATTGCTTTTGTTCCTGAATTTGTCTTTAAGAACTTCCAGGTAGAAACATGTTTTCTTTTTTATGTTTTTTTTTCTTTCACAGAGCTTCTGTATCATTCTAAGTCTCCTTATTTTGCAATTTGATCTGTTTTGATGTTTGCAGGTGTGGAGGCTGATAACGAACTTGTTTTTCCTCGGTGGTTTCTCTATCAATTTTGGGATACGTCTTTTGATGATGTGAGTATTGTTTTTTCATATGTTAATGTATATGGAGAATGAAATATTTGCTTTTAGTTTAACATCATCTCTGAATTGATTGCACAGAGCAAGATATGGAGTTCTACTCGAGAAAGGGCCTTTTGAGAGGCGGACAGCTGACTTTTTGTGGATGATGATCTTTGGATCCTTGACTCTATTGGTATGTAAACATCTCCGTACAATTCTATTATAACTTATCATCGTTACCAGCTCTTTGTAAAACTCCTGTGTATGTAATGGTATGTCACAAAGTAGATATTAGCCTGTAAATAAAGCCTAAGAGATCCCAAATCTGAGATAATGAGAAGCTTTGATGTAAAGTTAGACAAGCTTTTGGGAGATGATACTCATATTGTTCAAATGTCAGGTTTTATCATTCATACCGTTTTTCTGGACACCGTTCCTTGGAGTTTCACTTGTGTTCATGCTTCTATATCTCTGGAGCCGAGAGTTCCCAAATGCCAACATCAGCCTCTACGGTCTTGTCAATCTTAAGGTATTGAAAGTGTTTCTTCCCTAATCATATTCAAGAACCCACTCTTTGGTATATATAATGTTAATGGTTTATGAAAACACTCCACAGGCTTTCTACCTCCCGTGGGCAATGCTAGCACTCGATGTTATCTTCGGTTCTAAGATCATGCCTGACCTTCTTGGCATCATAGCTGGACATCTGTACTACTTCCTAACAGTCCTTCACCCTCTGGCCACTGGAAAGAACTACCTGAAAACCCCGAAATGGGTGTATCCTTTGATTCAAATTTCTGATTAGATTTCAAAATGATTTCTTCTGTCTCTTTCTGTTTTTGTTATTCTGTGATCCCTTGACATTCTTTATAGTAATAAACTGGTGGCAAGATTTCGAATTGGAGCTCCAGTGGCAGCTGTTCGTCAAGCAGGTGGTGTAGGAGCAGTAGGATCAGGAACCGGAGGAGGAGCTTATTCAAGTGCTCGTGCCCCACCAGAGAGCTCCACCAACACAGCATTCAGAGGTCGATCATACCGTCTCACCGACTGAACTCTCGGGTTTTCCAGTCAGTATCATCATCCCAAATCTTTCGAAAACAATGCCACTGACAAGTAGCAAGTAGCTTTGTGTTTTTAAGCAGGTACAGTTTTTGAGTATATGATGACTTTGTAGGGGGAAAGAAATCTTTTGAGGGGTTTTCTTAAAACAATGTTGTGTTCAGAATACTTAGTGCCCTTTTAAATGATCTCTACAAAGGAAACTAGTCGACAGACAATATTTCCACCAAAAAAGAAGTAAAGAACTAATAAACAACAAAACTAAAGAGAGAAATCTATGTGGACTTTGTAACCCAATACAGAGAGTTTGGTCGGAACAAGTTAAGATTTGCTATTGTTAACCAATAAAAAAGTAATTATCATTTTGATTACGAGTAACAATTATTCCGGCGAAATTTAATCGTTATAAATAGTGGACTAATCGAGGAAAGGAAAAAATTTAACGTGGCAGTTAAGGAAATAATGATGAAGCTATAACAAAGGCGAGACATGAAGCTAATTGAAATTATTATAATTTCGAAAAAATTGTGAGGCAAGGCTGAGAATGCGTCTATGTAATTAAACGGTTGAGAATGTCACTGTTGCGGAGTTTCTTTTATCTCTCCCCTATTTATCTGAAGGACAAAGTCCCCACGCTGCACATAACATAAGATTCATACAGAAAACAAAAGGAGAGAAGAAGATGTCGTGGCAAACTTACGTTGATGAGCATTTGATGTGTGATGTCGGAGACGGCCAGGGTCATCACCTTACTGCCGCCGCAATCGTTGGTCATGATGGTAGCGTTTGGGCTCAGAGTGCCAATTTCCCTCAGGTATTATCGAGTTTAGTAACGTCATTGTGTATGGAGATTATCATTTGAACTTGTTATCATTTAGACTTTTAGATCATGAAGCCACGTTCTTGTTACATTAGATCAGTCTCTTATCTTGTTTGTATAAGCACATTTTCTTGTGTATAGGCTATATTTTAGTCTTTTTGTCCATCGACCCGGGGACATATTTTTTACGTTATGGATCTAGTTGCACTTGCACCTAATGAAGTTTTGGTATAAAGGAGATTTCCATTTCCTAAAATGATATGAAATTCCTTGATAAGCTTTTTTTTTTTTTTGCCAAATGGTTTAATTTCACCAGAAGTTCATTTGAAAACAATTAGTTTTGTTACCAAACCAAGCATGTTTCACTGTCTACATCTACATTGTACTTTTTGTTTAAGTTTAAGAAAATGATGAATGGTCTCTCATCGTAATATACCTTACTCTCTATCGTTTGTGACAGTTCAAGGCACAAGAGTTCGCTGGTATAATGAAAGATTTTGATGAACCGGGTCACTTAGCTCCCACAGGGTTATTTCTAGCTGGAGCCAAGTACATGGTCATCCAAGGCGAGCCTGGCGCTGTAATCCGTGGCAAGAAGGTTAGATTACCCCATCAATTAGCTTTTTAATCTGACATGTTTATCCATACATATATGATCATGCATGATCAAACAACACTATACTAGCTCATTACTTGCGCCTACCGCGGAGTAAGCTTTATTTTTAACAAAATTAAAACATGTAAATAACTAAAAAAAATCTGCCATACATATTTTTGGTGTTATTTCACCAAATTATAAACTCATTATCGATTTGCACTGGGAAAATATGTACATTTGTAATTTTATATCAACCAATATCTATTACTAACATTTTGACCCATTGGACATTATATATTAAGTCCTATAAAATGTTTGTGTAGTGATAAAACGATGAGGATATTGATTGATTGAATACACATTGAGGTTTATATATGAAAGTTGGCGTATGTTTGCTACTAATTACAAAACGACTTTCCAAGCTATATATAAACTCATTACTACAAAGCATTTAATATAAACGGTGTGTATGCATAAATGATCCCAAATTGATATTAATTATGGTAATCTTTTAAACTTAGATATAAGGGAAATGGTCGAATGATTTATTGGTAACAGTCCATACAATTTCCCTAAGAAATTTAGTGTATATATTAGAGGTGTTGAGAAGAGTTATAGAACACCTCAGCATAGTGCAAAATGTTACAACCTAAACAACATTCCTCAAATAATATATAAAAGATATTTTGCTGGTTTGTTTCGATAGGGAGCAGGAGGCATAACCATAAAGAAAACAGGACAATCATGTGTGTTTGGTGTCTATGAAGAGCCCGTAACACCAGGACAGTGCAACATGGTAGTCGAAAGGTTGGGTGATTATCTCCTCGAACAGGATCTCTAGGCCTCCATCTCATCAACCCTTCTAGAAGATTCCAACTTCCACATTATTTTCTTCTACAAACTAATATATATGATTTGGTTTCTGGATTCTCTCTAAGAAGCTGGAGGCTTATTAAGATTTGTTTCTTTAAAAAAAATATTGTTTTCCTCTTTCCTTTTTCTTGGTTTCATACGATCAGTTTTTCGTAAACCATGTTTAATTAATTTGCCTATTTGTTATTCTTTTTTTTTTGCTTTAAACCTATTTGTTATTCTCTCTTGCTTTTGACGATTTGCGTTGTTCTGTCCATTACATCAGTGTTAACATATTAAGAATAGAATCTATATTTTTCCAAAAAAAAAGAATAGAAACTGCAAAGTTTACAGCAACTAAATATAACAAAAAAAAACTAAACAGAACCACGTTGCGAGTTTGACTGAATTTTCAGCTTATAAAAATACAACTAGACGATTTAATTAATTAAATCATTATCTTCAAGAAAAGTTGTATGCAAAGAGTATGAGTTCCATATGTAAAATTAAATTAACAGTCTCACAATAGTATAAATACTTCTAACGCTAACGCAAGTAGTGCACATTAAGAAAATATCTTATCACACATATTAGTAACTGATTATGATACATGTAGTTGATCGTATTAATAATTGTAATGATTCATGTTAATTAATAATTGATTATCATACATGTATTATGATACATATTAATAATTGATCATGATACATAATGTTACAAAAAAAAGATTATGATCACATGTATTTGATGGTCGTTGAGAGTTCTGTTTATGTTGCACAACCGGATCAAACTCTAATATAACATTTATGCACAAGCGGATCAAACTCTAATAAAATGTTTATATAAAATAATAATTTTACTATGATAAAACTGTTTTTTTTAAACATTTCTCTTTCATTAGATTGACTTCGCAAATACAATGGAGAGAATAAATGTTATAAGAAATCTGATTTACATCTTATTTTTTCTTCTTTATAAGCATTCTAGAATCACAGTATACTGCCCCACTGTGAACGATAATGCTTCCTTGGATATGATATTATCTTGAATCCTTACCAACCAACCCTTCTACTTGTATCAGCTCATGGCCCCATTTTTTGTATTCCCCGTAGAACAAGGTAGAAAGGCCTTTCATTTCGCTGGTCCATGGTGTATAGCCCTCCGCAAATGAAATCTGACTGTCCCCGTGATTTGGCATTCCCTGTAAAAGTGTTGTTGTATGTTTAAAGAGTATCCTGATAGGCGTCAATGCGGCAACGGTAGAAGACTCCTCTATCAGAGCTCACTTTAAGAGCCAAATCTTGCCCCTTCTTTGGCCTAGTCGTGTTCCATATGCAAATATGTCGAGCAACTAACCTTTCTCCACTAACGCATATAATTAAATCAACAATATCATTAGGGTTTCAAAAGTATAAATAATTTGGAATAATAAAAAGAAACGATGACATTTCGATAAAGAAAAAAGGATATTATTGACAAATTATACTAGAAGATATTAAGTTTTTAATATTGAGTGGTTAATATACAATAGAAATAAAATAATGAAAAACAAATATAATTGTTTACTTAAGAAAGAAATAAACTAAAATAAGTAAATATAAAGGGAAACATGAGTGAAATATAAGCACATATGAAATTCAACAATGACAAAAATGAATAACCAGCAGCAGCGTCTCGAGGTCATGGAGCCAAGAAGGAACGTCATCCACCACCATCTTCAGCTTGGAGGTTGAGGAATCCAAAAGAAAAGGAGGGAACGATGTGAGAAAGCTAGGAGAAGGAAGAAAAGAGAGACTTTTCTATGAAATTTATCTTTAGAGAAGAACAAGAGGAAGAAGGGTTTGTGTTTTGGCTACCGGTGTGGTCGTTTTATAGACTTTTAAATAAAAAATTAAAGTTGATTCTACCTTAGTCTAAATCATGTTAGTTTCACAATGTGGCTAGTTTGTTATATAACTTTGCGTTTATCTGGTTTCATAAACTTTTCCATGATTAATAATGTTTTTTGTCCTTTGTTGACAGATTTTCATGGCAACAGTCATATTCATTCCTCAACATTTTTTCTGAGAGTTTTTCCAATTATTGCCACCTATATTAATATAAAGAAGAGGGAATTTTTATTTTGTAATGAAATGTAAAGCGTTATAAATGAACATTTGAAGTATACACTTGGCTAACAATTTTTATACTTTTAAAATATGACTTTTGTTATTTGAAAAAAATATGGATGTTTTTTCTGACAAAGGGCTTTTAAAAATTTATGGATGTTCATAAGAAAACTTTAACATTTGTAGGGAAATCTTGATTCCCTTATTAATCAACTAATTCCATTGTCTGATATTCTAAAGTTGCATTTAATTATTAAGTTTCATTGGACATAAGAACACTAATGTAAATTCGCAAAAGAGATATGAGCAAGATACTCATGAAATATTTCGAAATGAACTCTGAGATTTGTTAGTTTTTTTTGTCGTTTTGAAAAACATATGAAATAGTTAGCTTTAAGATCTTAAAACAGTTGCATCTAATGTGTTGTGATATCTTGCATTTGTTAGAGATTTTGGTCTAATCACTTGCATTATGTTTTAGAAGTTTCTATGATTTTCTATTTTATAAAGTCTAACTAATGGAAAAAACTGGATAATGTTAAAGCAAACGTTTATACCCCAAGAGAAAAGTATAAACTACTCAAGAGAAAAGTATAAACTACTAAGAGTACTATATACTACTATGACAGTGGACTATCTATCTTTTTACCGGTGCTTTATATGAATCAATCTTTTTTTTATGCTTTGCTATCGATCTACAGCTTTTGATACAGGCCCGGCCCAGCCATAAAAAATCAATAACATATGCTGTCTATTCTATGCCGTTGTCATTTTCGTCATGGCTCTGGCTTTGAGTTTTGTTGAACAGTTCAACAGTTATAAATATTTGAACAAAAACGAAATATGGAGTTACAAACTTATACAATGAAATCTTTTTTTTTTGCAAAGGAAATCTTCTTTTATAGTATTGGAAAACAAAAATAATTAAAGGTTAAGTTGACAAATAAATTAAAAGGTTATTGTCGGCAAATCATTCCCATCCCACCTGTCTTTATTTTGTTCCAACAGCTCATCGAGATGTGGAATCTGTTTTTCTTTCTTTTTACAATGGAAATAGAATGTATTATTGACATAGAAACGAAATTGTTCTGCTGTTCAGTTCTTCTCATACAGAACACAAATGTCTTAAGAATCTCAAATTATCGATTGTAAAGATTTAGTGATTATTTATATGTTTTAATGAAAATAAAATGAAATTTGATAAAAGTCTATTGATTTATGGAAAGGAGAATATTAAATTGTAAAGGATGGACATAAATAATGGAATATTATTGTGTATGGCATACAATACAAGAGCATATCCACCCTTTAACCAATGATGTCCATACTTTGACATATTCGCTATGGTTTTATGAATTAAAATCCAGTAGTATTATTTATTTACGTAAACTTTAATTCATAATCACTGTTTTTCACACATCAAAGAGAAAAACAAGCCGTGATTCCTTTTAGAAAACAATCTCGAACATTTTCACATAGATCACTAGACATTTGATCAAATAATTGTGTTCTTGGTCATAATTGTATGACATGAACATGCGAGAAATTTCTCACTTTTTTTGAAAAACAAAACTTTATTAATAATGTAGAGTCTAATAAACGAGATTTGATGTTACATATAAAGCATTTTCCATTATCGCGTTAAAAGTTATCTATCAAATTAGTTAAGTATCACACATCACACATAATTTATGTAAATGTATCTAATTCAAAAAAAATTATGAATTCATTTCAAATATCAATTATAAATCAAATTTTAGACAAAGGACTGAAATTGCTTTATTTATTTTGTAATTTAAGAGGACTAAAAGGGTGCTAATTTACAAAGATGGGCGACAATTAAAGAAAAATTTAATTCAATTTTATAAAAATTTCAAGAATTTTAGTAGTACTAATAAATTTAAGAGGATTTTAATTGGATGCCTAAAAATCGTGTTATTTAATTCAAGTTGAAGCATTCATTGAGTCCACGAACAAAAAAGCTCACAAAGAAGAGAAAACACACAGAGAGAGAGAAGAAAGAATCCACCGGAGAAGAAGAAGAAGAAAAGATGTCGTGGCAATCATACGTCGATGACCATCTCATGTGCGATGTGGAAGGCAACTACCTCACATCCGCCGCCATCCTCGGCCAAGACGGCAGTGTCTGGGCCCAGAGCGAAAAGTTCCCTCAGGTTCATTCTCCGATCTTCTTTTCCATTTAACCTGCTTAAGATCGGATCGGATCTGATGACTTGGATCTGCTTTTGACTCAATTATGATCGAATCATTTTGACAAAAGGACTCAACTTTGAATGATTTTGACTTTGATTAGTGATATTGTAAAAGGCATGCAAAGGATCTGGTGGTATTAGTATTATTATTGATCATTGGTTAATCAGTTGAAAGCTTATTGCTTTTTTTTTGTGTTTTTGGTTATGTTTTTTTAGTTGAAGCCTGCTGAGATAGAGGGAATCAAGAAAGACTTTGAAGAGCCTGGACACCTTGCCCCTACAGGTCTATTCCTCGGCGGAGAGAAGTACATGGTTGTCCAAGGTGAAGGAGGAGCTGTCATCAGAGGCAAAAAGGTAACATCTTTTCACTAGAACCACAAGACCCTTTTCTTGATATCAGAGTTTCACGTTTTGATCATCTTTGTAGGGACCTGGTGGAGTCACTATCAAGAAGACCAACCAAGCCTTTGTCTTTGGCATCTACGATGAACCGATGACTGGAGGTCAATGCAACTTGGTGGTGGAGAGGCTCGGCGATTACCTTATCGAGTCTGATCTCTAAGTGCTTTCAAACCCAATTTCAACTTTAAGGTTCTTCTTTTGCTACAAAGAAAACACTCTTCCTGCCGTGTATTATGATTTGATTTGTGGTCGTGCATCAAAACAAACCTAAACTATACTATCTTGAAATGATCTAAGAAACAATCACATTTGCGTTTGGTTTTTGAGTCTCTATTGTTCTACTTCTTGTGTTTGTATTTCTTAATGTATCTCTGGTGTTTCGATTTGAATAATAAAGTAACTCCTGTTTGGTTGGTATACAATTTGAGTTTGTAAAGTGAGTCTGATCACGCTCAGGTTCTCTTAGTCTGCGGTTTGAGATGATTACATTTGAAACACACAGATACTACTACAACACCAAGGAAGTCTTTCCAAGAAACTAATTGGTACAAAAGTTCTGTTAAATAACGGTTTAACTCACATCAAAACTTAACAGACAAATAAAGGAACAATGCATGCTGTCACCAAAGACTCAAACTAACTACAAAGCACGGCAACAAAACAGAGACTGCAACGGAAACCACCATTTGTCTGTATCCATCACTGCTCGAAGAAGGTGAAGCCATGGGGGAATCAATAGCAGTTATGTTCCCTGTGATATTACCCGCCATTGTTCTGTTCATTCTGCACAAACAGGAAGAACGTCAGCTTCAATATTAATCACAAGATTGAGACAGAGAGAGAGAGAGCTCACCCGTCAGTAGATGGAGCAATCATGTACAGACAGTTGCCATAGCCTGCAGTTACAAGAGAACTCAAGTGAGACTACAATGGCTTCACATTTACTCTATAGATTACAAGTGAACGTTGCAAACACTTACTAGGGTCCTTGTCGACTTCAACACTGACTCCTCCAAAGCTGCAATCTGAGCTGTTCGCTCCACTCTGCTGGTAATAAGTGTTGAACGCATAAGATGCGTGTGCGAGAACAGTGTCTGGCTCAAAGCAAGGTTGGTTTGGTTGAACAGCAGAACAATCAACATTCCCTGGACCGCAAGCCCAGTCCAATGCAGTCTGCAGCTCCGTCACTGAAGCTTGCGATGAAGCAACACACCATTTCCTAATTCCTCCTCCTCCTCCACTGATCACAGTTGAGTTACCAGGACTTGAACTTGGACCTGGACTCGTTATCCCTGTGGTTGAATTTGATGGAGAGACAGGGACAGTGCTTTCCCCAGTGAAGTCTAACGCGTAAACACTCGTTCCATTTGCATAATACATTCCCCAGTTTCTCTCAGACTCTATCCCAGGCTTCCTGTTCTCATTAAACAACGAGAACAAGTACACATCAATCTCCTCCCCAGGCTTTGCAGGAGTACCTGGATCACCAATGACATGTCGGATGAGGTTTGTATTGTAAGCCAAAGCGTTATCAGGAGTAGCAGCCGTCTCTTTAACCGAGCCTTTACTCGGCCACCCTGACTCAGTAACCATAACCTTAACGGTCTTGAAGTTCATAGCCGTCAAGGCGAAGTAGATGGCATCAAGCTGAGCATCAAACATGTTGGAGTAAAGCAAACCAGTAGCAGGATCAACAACCTGAGAAGAAGACTCGAACAAAGCGTACTCAAGCTGAACCTTCTCAGCGTTATCTCTATAAGCGTAGTAAGGATACAAGTCAATCATAAAGGGAGAATCATTCTCAACCAAGAACTCAAGCATCGGTTTCAAGAACGCTAAGTGTTTCTTGCTGAACGTAGCTGAGGAAGGAGGGAAGGAGCGCGACAAGATAGCGAGGGAATGTGAGCTGGAGATCTTGATCTTTTTATCCAGACCTGACTTCTTGAGAGCGGTGTGGATGTTGCGCATTGCTGGTAAGAGCAGACCGGTGGCGTTGTCTGGAGCTTCGGTTACTTCGAGACCAACGGAGATGGAGGTGATCTTGGTGGTTGGGTAGTAAGGGAGGATGCTGTTGCGGAGCCAAGTGTCTACGTTGGATTGGAACTGAGCGAATGCGAGTAAGTCAGCGTTGGGGACGCCTATCATGAGCTCGATGCCTGTGTTTGAGAAGGCTTTGAGGACGTCTATGTTGGCGTCGTAGATTCGGACGAACTTGATGTTGAGGTGTTGGATTAGCTCAGAGACTTTGCTTGGACTTGGGAGATTGTCTGCGTTACGTCCGTAACATATTCCTATTTTGCTTGCCGTACCAATATCTGTAACAGTTTCAAAAAAAGAAAATAAAAGAGATTTGAGATTTTGTCTGAATCTCAAACAAAACAGTGTTCTCAAATGTCGGCTCCAAAAGAAAAGCAGCAAACTTTGAGATTATTCAGACAAGAACTACAGTTCAGCAGAGATTAACTTAGAACACAAAGAAAAGCAGCAAACTTTGAGATCGAGAAGAGGAAAGAATGTGACCAAGAAGAGAGAATCAGATGTAAATGCAGACCCAAAAGAGGAAATGATTAAAGACATACCGAGAAAGGCAAGAACAGAGACACAAATCCAGAGGATTAGCTTCAGTCTTTCACCCATTTTCGTTCTGAGGCACACAAATCACCCAAAATTTGCTACTTGAGTGAAGTGTTCTTCTTCTTTTCTTCTCACTTGTAAACAAAAATGTAACGGCTCACACTCTCGAGACCACTTGTTTAAGTAGGAAGCACAGAGTTCCAGAGAGAAAGAGAGGTGTTAGCTCTGTATAAAGTGTTCGTAGTGCTTTTCTCTATCAAGGTTCGGATTCCAGCTGAGAATATAAAATTGGGTTCATAGAAACGTCTCGATTCCGTGAATTAAGCTAGCATGTTTGCCCTCTCTTTCTCTCTCTTCTCTCTGTTTGACTGTTGTAGATTTACTGCTTCCGACAAGAAACTCTTTTTTCTAGTAATAATGAACTAAAACTAAAATGAAATTAGTGTAAAAAAAGCATATGCTGGTAAACGGATTCCAGTGCAAAGAGTACATACAGACTACAGACCAGAGTGCTCTGGCAATTTTTTTTCTTTTTATTTAACGGTCCGGTCTCCACTCGATGCAAAAATTGCATTTATTTGCATTTACCAAAATAAATTGCAATTCAAACCATTTGAAGATATATATATAATTAAATCTAATTTCTGGACTGAAACATTCATATTTTATACTTTTTCCATAATGTATAATGTTTTTTTTTTCTGACAAAGGGCTTATAAATGTATAATGATTTTAAAAGTTTTTGATGTTTCACAATATGAAATCAATATTTTAAACTAATTTTTACAAAATCTGCTAATTAAATTATTTTAATTTAAATGTTAATTATATATATTACATAAAAAAATAATATACATAACGGAGAAAATGAAAGTACATTTCCTTTTTTTTATAAGGTGTTAGTTTTCTAAAAAAAATAAGTTAAATTATGTATGTTTTTCTTTAAAAAAATATAATATTGCTATTTTATTCTGTACAAGTGTTATTTTGCTATTAAGAAAAGATTAAGGGAAACGGAAGGTGCTATTAAGAAAAGATTAACCCTCTAAGATCTACAACATCAATTGCTTCCACGCCAAATTCAGTTGGCCATGATGCTCCCCAAAGAATCTAGACCAAAGCAGAAAAAGAATAAGACCAACGCTCAACCACCATCGTTCTCGTCACTCCCAGATGAACTCGTAGAGAACATTCTTGCACGTATCTCAAACTGGAGTTACCCTAATATCTCTTTGGTTTCCAAGAGATTCCTCTCCATCCTCTCTTCTCCCGAGCTCTACGCGACACGGTCTCGCGTCGGAACCACCGAACCATGCCTCTATTTCTGCTTAGAAGACCCTCCCAATATCCCATCTCCTAAATGGTTTAGTCTTCGGATGAAACCAGCTAATGAAACCCTAAAATACGACTATGATAATATTCTTGGAGACTATTCGTTGGTTCCGGTACCGTCTAGTCCCCATACTCATCACGTAGACTATTCTCCTACCATAGTTGTTGGTTCGGAAATATATTTAATCGGTGGACCCTCCAACGGACCACCGTCTTCTCTTGTCCGTATCCTTGATTGTCGGAGTCACACGTGGCATGATGGCCCTAGCATGTCCGTGGCACGTGCGGGTGTGTCTGCCTATTATATTCGTGGGAAAATATATGTAATGGAAAGATGCAGGAAAGACGATGACAACTGGATGGAAGCATTGGACATAAAGACACAGACTTGGAGTCCCTTGCTGAGCCATGGAGCTACTGAGTTTCGCAGTGACTGGTTTGTAATCAAAGTGTTTTTAGGAAAGATTTACGTAATTGGTAGTAAGAATTATGCTTATGACCTGAACAAAGATACGTGGGAAGTTGTGAAAACACACTGTTTGAGATTCAGATGTATGCTTGAAGCAGATTGGTGTGTGATTAAGAATGCTATATATAGGTATACAAGCGATGGTTCTCTTGTACTGTTTGGTAACTATAGGAGAGGGGTAATAGTCGAGGGCTGGGATTTGGAACTGTTGCGTACAAGATATAAGCTTTCAAGGGAGTGTGTGCTTAGTATACGTAACCACGGTGAGAAACTTTTAGTCATGTGGTCTCCCAGGTTTAAGGGAAACAACGGAAAATCAGAAAGCAGAATTTGGTGCGCAAAAATCGCGTTAGAAAGGAGTGGAAATGGGGTTCGGGGTAAGATTGAGTGGGTTAATGAAGTGCTTACTGTCACCAGTTCGTATAAGTTCTTGAGTTGTGTAGTCAGTTGGATATGAGGATTCTCGAAAGATGGTATTCGTTTTGTCTCTCATGATAATAGCTTGAGATCTATAATGTTATTTTATATGACTATTTTTCACAATATTAAGTTGAAACGATTTTTAAATAATCATCTTATATATCAACATTGATAGTTCAAAATTATTGATATAACTACATGTATGGTCGAGTGGTGAATTGATTTGAGAAAGGAGTATGGATGGACTCTTATGTCCTAACTCAATTTTCACACAGTCGTGTCTCTTGAAACATTGGGAAGCATGTTGAACCTTGGACAGTTGGACTCCTCAAGTTTCTCACAGTCGTGTCTCCAAAATGCATTACAATCAAGTCTCCAAAACACAACCACATTACATTTGAAGTCTCAACAATCGGCAGAGTAAGAAAAAAAAAGATATCACACTGTTCATTACAAATACATCAACTCATACAAACCAAGCACACAAAAGAGAGGGATCGAAAGGATATCAACACACACAAACAAAGAAGAAACCACCTTGCTTCACAGATCTCTTGGGTAGGAAGGCATGATGACCTAATAACACAAGCCAAGAAGACCACAAAATTTTAGTATGGACATAACAAAAAAAAAGACTAAAAAGGAAGTTTGTTATTTATGGAAAATTCCATACCTTTTCACAACAGAGCAAGAAACGTTCTTCAGTGGCTTTATCTTCCCATTGAACCCTTTCTATCCACTCATCATCACTGTAACTGATGACAAGTTCATCATCACCACCACCAACGCAACTTCCAGAACTGAGTGGAAGCTTTCTCAGTCTTGGACACTTCTCTACATCAATCTTCTTTAGACAAGGGAAAAGCAGAGGACTCTTGTTTACGTTCTTCAACATCGGTAAGTTACTCAATTCAAGCCTTTTAAGTTTATCAAAAGGCGTCTTCCTTCCACCTGCCGCGTTTTCCTCACCTACCGTTTTCTTCTCGCTTATGACTTCTACCACCTTATCTAAACACTGAAGCCTAAGGTGAGTAAGCGTTGGAACAAAAAACAGCCACGTCAGATCCTTAATTCCATTGCAGTCAGTTATAGTCACACTTGAGAGGCTCCCTAGTTTTGGATGTATCAGAAACGTGTCCTTTGATGGTCTTCCGATCTCTATCTCCAATACACCACAATTCTTTATGATGAGCTTNCACTACAAGAAAACAGGCCATTTACTAGGGCGGGTTCTCCTCGTTATTTCCTAGTAAAAGGGCATTTACTAGGAAATTACGAAGAAACCCGTTTCGTCGAAAGGCGTTCATCGTAAAACCTATTTTCCTCGTAACGTTCTAGCTAACTTACGAGGAAATATTTCCTCGTAAACGCGTGG
>OVBX01003886.1:0-15745 GCA_900406325.1 Erucastrum elatum | reverse complement strand
GTCCCTTATATATTATTCATGTCCCTTACATATATCCAATGTGGGATCTTCTCTCCAATACAGCTCAACATCTTGTCGTGCCTACAAGTTCTTGAGGTTTATAGATCAGTGCGATGACTATGCGGTTGAAGACCAGTTTTTATGGTACGAGATTTACGATTTCGAGTCTTGTTCATGGAAGACTCTTGACGTCACTCCACACTGGCTTATACGATTTCATCAGCATGGCGTGTCTTTCAAGGGAAACACTTACTGGCCTGCTTCGCCAAGGAACTGCGCATACGAAGGGCTTGACAACAACATAATCTGTTTCGATTTTACAAGCGAGAGTTTTGGTCCTCTTCTGCGTCTGCCGTTTGACGCTGATGATGGTGACGATGTGACTTTATCGTGTGTTAGAGAAGAGAAGCTTGCTGTTTTATTCACTCACTACGGATTAGCAGGTCCATGGGAGTTTGAGATATGGATCACTACTAATATTGAGGCCGAAAAGGTGTCGTGGAGCAAGTTCTTGAGAGTGGTGGATCCGGAGTTTCTGATTCTATCTTATTGTTTCTTTATTGACGAGGAGAAGAAAGTCGCCATGGGTTTTGAAGAAGAAGAAGACTTCACAACATTTAACATCGTTGGAGAGGCTGGATACTTGAAGAGGCTGGAGCTCGGAGAACGTTTAGGCAGAGACCTAAAGTGGAGGTTAAAGGCGTGCTCTTATATCCCAAGCCTAGTGCAAATCAAGCAACCTGCTGTGGGAGGTAAAAGGAAACAACAAAGCGAGTTAGAAAAGCAACGATATGATCAAAACATGGACAGACTTGTTGCACTTAAAAAGCGCAGCAGGTTTTGTTAATCTTCATGAGGAGGAAGGCCAAACGAGAATAAACACGAGATGCAATACTTATCTATATTTGAAACCCACAACTGATCATGAAGAAAAAGAACCAATATAAGCAAGCACCAAGAAACATAGTAACCTCGTAAGAGCCGAGCTTGAGCTTGCCATGATTTCTTGTCTGTGAAGAAAGCATTAGAAATTCGGTCAAACTTTATGTCGAATGAGCGTTAAGAAAGGTAGGAAAAAATACCAGAACACAGAACATTGAGAGACACAAATAAAAGAGTGGATATAACAATATTCTCAAATACTGATGGAAAATGTGTTCTGATGAAGTTCTTTGTACACACTTGTGCTTGTCATGTGGGTCTCCAGTTGATCGTTCGTTTTAGAAAAGCGACATTGGGTTAAATGGTGAGGAGGAACGCAGGTACGAAGTTGAAGAGAGACATCAAAATCCACGCAGTATAAACTGTATTATATGTTTACATGATTATATTATACTATACCTCCGTTCTCTCACCCTAGATGTAGTTTTTCTAAGGGAGGTTTTAGTTTTTGTTTGGATTTAGATTTAGATGAAGCGACTAATAATAGAGGAAGATCAATGGGAGATGGAACGAAAGCATGAAGAAGGGATTAAAGAGTAAGGTGAAGAGTAATGAAGAATCGGATAAGGATTCATCGATTGATAGGAGAAAGCGTTTTGGAAGATGGACTGGATAATAGGTTATAATTTGTTTTAAGAGTTTAAACGTGAAGCCCAGTTATTTAATTCAATGGATAAATTTATGTGACGTGGCAGAATGAGAATCACTTATTGGATGAGTTTTTAAACCATTTTTAATGTATGTTGAAAAAAAATTTGTACTGTTTATTATTTTAAAAATAGAATATTACTATAAATTAAATATATATAAAAGAAATTATTATTAAATAGGAAACTCATGTAGGGTTCTAGTATTCATGTCAACTGTTATATATACAGTCCGTAAAGATTATGAAGCGAAGGCATAACACAGCGAGACTAAAAAAACCTAGTCACAGATTGAAATAATGACTAAAATCTCCGATCTTCCGGTAAATTTGGTAGAAGAGATTCTCTCAAAGGTTCCCTTGAAAAATATGAGAGCAGTGAGATCAACTTGCAGAGACTGGGACACTTTATCCCAGAGTCGAAGCTTTTCGAAGATGCATACTGATAAAATAAGCGCAGGTGATGAGTCTATGATGGTCGCTGCCTTGATGGGTTTCAATCTATATCTCATGAAGGTCGTTCTCGTCGGTAACGAAGATCCACTTATAGAGTGTAAAGGTATATTTAACAAAAAAATCAGGATATCTCAAGTTTTCCACTGCGACGGTTTATTGTTATGCGTCTTAAAAGATGATGCTAACAGAATTATCGTTTGGAATCCGTATTGGGCTCAAACGAGGACGATAGAATTTAGATGTTCTGTCCGACCAAACGGATGGGACTGGTTCAGTTACGCTCTAGGATACGAGGACAAAGGCGGCTCCACATCTTGTCGTACATACAAGTTCTTGAGGTTTATAGATTGGTACCATGGCTATGAGGTCTTAGACAAGTTTTTATGGTACGAGATTTACGATTTCGAGTCTAGTTCATGGAAGACTCTTGATATTACTCCACACTGGAATATACGATTTTATCAGCGTGGCGTGTCTATCAAGGGAAACACTTACTGGCCTGCTTCACCAAGGAACATAGATCAAGTAGACGCGCGTGAAAATCACATAATCTGTTTCGATTTTACGAGTGAGAGTTTTGGTCCTCTTCTACGTCTGCCGTTGGACGCCCGGTATCATGACCGCGTGACTTTATCATGTGTTAGAGAAGAGAAGCTTGCGGTTTTGACGCTTTCTTACAACGAAGAAGGTTCAAAGGAGTTTGAGATGTGGATTACTACTAAGATTGAGGCCGAAGAGGTGTCGTGGAGCAAGTTCTTGAGAGTGGTTGACCCTCTGATCTCATGTAATTGTTTCTTCATTGACGAGGAGAAGAAAGTCGCCATGGGTTTTGAAAATGTACGCTCCTCTAAAACGTTTGACATCGTTAGAGAGGCTGGATTCTTAAAAAGGCTGAAACTCAAAGAATGTTTAGGCAGAGACGTAAACTGGATGACGAGTGCGTGCTCTTATGTTCGAAGCCTAGCTAATATCAAGCAACCTGCTGAAGTGCGAGGTAAAAGGAAGCAACAAAGCGAGTTTGAAAAGCAAAAATATGATCAAAACATGGGGAAAATTGTTGGACTTAAAAAACGTAGCTGGGTTTCATTTACTCGTAGTGGGTGTTAATCATTCTTCTTCTTCTTTTTTATGAGTTTTGGGTCTAATAATCGTTTCTGGTTACTTAGGGTTTGAAAGTTCCATACATATTTTTCATCTCTTAACTTGTTTTGAATCATTTCTAACGACTACGAGCGGACTACATGTTCAATCATCAGATTTTATTTTATTTTTATTTTTTAAAACAAGAGAAAGCAAGTCTGCAAGTTAAACCTCTGACTCTCTCAGCATCCCCTACACAGATCTTCCCAATGAGTATCTTGCACATGCTATTGTTAGTTAGTTTCATTACTTCTTCAACAATATTAACGCTCTCCTTCTTCATCGCCTTATCAAGCAGGTTCGAGTAAATCAGAAGAGAGGAGTAATGATTGGTAGAGAAGGAGGGCTAGGAGGCAGGTCAAAGCCAAGTCGTGAGTCCTTTTGTTTCCTGAAGAAGAGAGTGTAACAGAGAAGTGAGAAGAGGCATAGAAGGATAAAGATGAAGTAGTTCTAAAAGTCGACAGTCATCATTGCTGCCATTGTTGCTCAAAGTTGGAAACCATGAAGAAAGAGTATCTAATCAAATCACAAGCTCTATGTGCCAACCCATAATCAAGTAAATAAAGAAAATACTTCCTAATCTTTTTTTTTGTCAACTTCTGAATTTTATTAATTCGACGAAGAAGAGTACAAGTACAGAACAAGACATGCTACACTACTTGTAAGCTAACTAGAGAACAAAGCAAAAAAAATATCATGCAAAAGTGAACACTGGTAGCTTTACCGTCATCGCCGTGTTAGCTCCATCTTCTCTTCCACAGTGCTGCCACCTCCATGGTCAGTTGATCTATATTATCATGTCACGTTGATCTATTTCGACTGATACAGAGTCCAATTCTCAGCATCTCTCATTCATGTTTCCTTTACCCATATCATCAGCCTAATAACAATGCCTGCTCGTTATACTCTCCTTAAACTGCGAGAACCACCAACCCTTGACCTTGCTTCGTTGAAATCCTTCGTGGCGTCTTTGAAATCAATGTCCTAAAATGTTTTTAACAAAGAAAATTACTATTAATTACCCGTTATATATTTACAAAAGATGTTATTATCATGTTATAAGACATGCTTTTTGATATTATTTTTCTTTATCATTAGGACACTGATTTACCTTAATCATTAGCAATAATTTACCTTAATTTAAAAAATTTTAAATAGAAAATTGCTATTAAAGTAATATATATATATATAAATAGGTTTGGTTTCCTAGTCTGAGGCGCAAGGCATAAGAGAGAGACAAAAAAACCTAGTTACTGATTGAAACAATGATGCTGAAGATCTCCGATCTTCCTGTAAATTTGGTAGAGGAGATTCTTTCAAAGGTTCCCATGAAATATATGAGAGCAGTGAGATTAACTTGCAAAGACTGGAACACTTTATCCAAGACTCGAAGCTTTTCAAAGATGCACATTGATAAAATAAGAGCAGGTGATCAGTCTATGATGGTCGCCGCCGTGATGGATTACAATCTATATCTCATGAAGGTCGTTCTCGTCGGTAACGAAGATCCATTTATAGAGTGTGAAGGTAAACTTAACAAAAAAAATAAGATATCTCAAGTTTTCCACTGCGACGGTTTATTGTTATGCGTCTTAAAAGATGATGCTACCAAAGTTATCGTTTGGAATCCGTATTGGGCTCAAACAAGGTCGATCGAATTTAGATATTCTGACCGCCCAAACATATGGGACTGGTTCAGTTACGCTCTAGGATACGAGGACAAAGTCGGCTCCACATCTTGTCGTGCCTACAAGTTCTTGAGGTTTATGGATCCGTGCGCCGTCTTCGACGAGTTTCTATACGAGATTTACGATTTCGAGTCTAGTTCATGGAAGACTCTTGACGTTACTCCACACTGGCTTATACAATTTAATCAGTGTGGCGTGTCTATCAAGGGAAACACTTACTGGCCTGCTTCACCAAGGAACCTATATCAAGAATTAGCCCACATAATCTATTTCGATTTTACTACCGAGAGTTTTGGTTCTCTTCTGCGTCTGCCGTTTGACGACGCTAATGTTAACGATGTGACTTTATCATGTGTTAGAGAGGAGAAGCTTGCGGTTTTGACGTCTGCTTACAACGAAGCAGGTTCAAAGGAGTTTGAGATGTGGATTACTACTAAGATTGAGGCCGAAGAGGTGTCGTGGAGCAAGTTCTTGACAGTGATTAACCCTCTGATTTCATATGATTGTTTCTTCGTCCATGAGGAGAAGAAAGTCGCAATGGGTTTTGAACACTCCAAAACGTTTAACGTCGTTGGAGAGGCTGGATTCTTAAAAAAGCTGGAACTCGAAGAATGTTTAGGCAGAGACGTATACTGGATAAGGAATGCGTGCTCTTATGTTCGGAGCCTAGTTAATATCAAGCAACCTGCTGCACTAGGAGGTAAAACGACAAATCGAGATTGAAAAGCAACGATATGATCAAAACATGAGGAGAATTGTTGGATTTAAAAAGCGTAGCTGGGTTTGGCAAGCTGTAAGAGGAAGGCAGAGGAGGAAAAGACGACATGCTTAGTTAGTCTTTCATTTACTCTTAGTGGGAGTTACATGTAAACGATTACATAATCGTTTTTTTTTCTGATGAGTTTTGGGTTTAATAATCGTATCTTGTTACTTAGGTTTTGAAAGTTTCTTATATATTTTTCATCTCTTATGATTTGATGCCGTAGTGAATATTAACAAAAAGATATTCACTTTAAAAGTTCAAATCATTTGTTACGACTACGAGTGGGTGAGTAAATGAACAAACCATGAAAATTATGGACTTACAATCTCTTAAACTGATACAAACCCTTGAGGTTGCATTTACAACTAAAAAGGACTTGATATGGTTCCTAGACTCCTAGTGATCTTATTATACTCTGCGTTTTAGTCTCTATATGTATCTATCAACACATCCATCACATCCACATTCTGATAACAATGTCTGCGGCTCTGCGCGTTATACTCAAACTGCGATAACGACTCACGATCTCTTAAACTGATAGAAATTAGTACTAGTATTAAAATAAATATATATTTACTAATAATAGGAATCCTGATTAATTCTAAAAATTGTGAATTCTAACTAAGTTGAAAGGTTGTATTTTTTAGTTTTTACATAGTTATGTCTTATAGATGTTAAAATAAAGAGTTGTGTCTTTTTATAAGTAAAATATGTGACTTTTTAAATGTAAAGTTGTGACTATTCACTGAGATATAATAGAAATTCTAATTAATTTCAAAGGTTGTGAATTCTAACTAAGTAAAAAGGTTGTGTATTTTAGTTTTTAAATAGTTGTGTTTTATAGAAGTTAAAATGAAGAGTTGTGTCTTTTTATAAATAAAAGATGTGACTATTTAAATGTAAAGTTGTGACTATTCATTGAGATATTCAAACTCTACAAATAACATTTGTTTTTGAATTTCTCAAAGCAAAATTTCACAAATCTAACTAAAAATAAATCGCAAAGAAAGAAAGTTATGCAGTTATTTGGTTATAAAGTTATAGAAGATTCTATAAATAATAAGAATTTTGATTAATTCCAAAGGGTTGTGAATTTTAACTAAGTTGAAATGTTGTGTTTTTAGTTTTTAAATAATGTGTCTTATAGAGTTTAAAATGAAGAGTTGTGTCTTTTTATAAGCAAAAGATGTGACTTTTAAAATGTAAAGTTGTGACTATTCACTGAGATAATCAAACTCTATAAATAGCATTTGTTCTCTTCTGAAAGCAAAATTTCACAAATCTAACTAAAAAAATGGGAAAGAAAAAAAGTTCTATGCAGTTACTTGGTTACAAAGTTTTAGAAGATATACCAATGAAACGGTGTCAACAAAAAATAGTAGGAAGAGTTTTACGTGTTTGGATTGTCAAAAATCCTAAACAAAACAATGAAATCATTGGTCTTAATTTCATTTTACTACATGAAAAGGTTTATCTTTCAAACATATAAATTATGTTTTGACATACTGTATATCTTTTTATGAGCCCAGTTATAATGTTCGATTACTATGATTTTTAGTTTGTCACCATTGTTTTATCCGTTTGGCTGCGTTTGGCTCATGCCATTCTTGTTAATGTTTCATTCTCTACAAGCAGTTGTTTTCAATGATGCGTGTCTACTTTCTTGGTTGAAGATCACTCATGATTGTCCTATTTGTCGTTATAAGTTACCTTATTAATACTGTTAAATGTTACTGTAAAAAATCATTTTTCATTTTCTTATAAATAGTTGATCTCTACTTCACAATTTAATTTAAACTTTCAGAAAACTGCAAATATAAAATAAATTGTTTACATTGACCGTTTGTAACAATAACAAATTTACTTTTAAGTTTTTTACTTCATGAAAACTAATATCATTTATACATATAAAATGTAAATTACATTTTAAACAAAATGAGCTATCGCGCGACATCATGCGACATCATGCGGGTACAATTCCTAGTTTCTAAAAAGAAAATCTAATTATTTTGCTTTAAGATTTTCAAAAATCACTATTAATTAACTATATACTATAAGAACACAATTATTTATTTGGACTGATTTTTCTAAAATATTAACTATTATTAAATAGGAAAACTGTCATTAAATAAAAATGTTCAATAAGAATGTTTTCAACGCGTTATCTTAAAAAGGTATTAACATAATACATATGTCTTCATCATCTTAATTGTTGACTTTCTTTTTAAAACTAAGATTTTATATAAAAACTCATGTAGGGTTTTCCTAGTCTTCAACTGTTATATATACAATACGTAAATATTCTGAGGCACAAGTCAGAACAGAGAGATAATAAAAAGAAACATAATTACAGATTGAAACAATGTCGAAGATCTCCGATCTTCCTGTAAATTTGGTAGAGGAGATTCTCTCAAAGGTTCCCTTGAAATACATGAGAGCAGTGAGATTAACTTGCAAAGAGTGGGACACTTTATCCAAGAGTCGTATCTTTTCAAGGATGCACATTGATAAAATAAGCGCAGGTGAGTCATCTTTGTTGGTCGCCGCGGTGATGGATTACAAGCTATATCTCATGAATGTTGTTCTCGTCGTTAAAGAAGATCCATTAATAGAGTGTAAAGGTAAACTTACTTGCCCAGACAATGAAGAGATCAAGATATCTCAAGTTTTCCACTGCGACGGTTTATTGTTATGCCTCTTAAAAGATGATGCTACCAAAGTCATCGTTTGGAATCCGTATTGGGGTCAAACAAGGTCGATAGAATGTAGATATTCTCTCCGCCATAAAGGACGGGACATGCTCAGTTACGCTCTAGGATACGAGGACAAAGGCTCTTCTTGTCGTACCCACAAGTTCTTGAGGTTTGTAGATTGGTGCGACGATGACTATGCGGTCGAAGACCAGTTTTTATGGTACGAGATTTACGATTTCGAGTCTAGTTCATGGAAGACTCTTGATGTTAGTCCACACTGGCTTATAAACTTTCATCGGCGTGGCGTGTCTCTCAAGGGAAACACTTACTGGCCTGCTTCACCAAGGAACATAGACGCCCTTGAGAATCACATAATCTGTTTCGATTTTACAAGTGAGAGTTTCGGTCCTCTTCTGCGTCTGCCGTTTGACGCTGGTGATGATGACTTCGTGACTTTATCGTGTGTTAGAGAAGAGAAGCTTGCAGTTTTACTCGATCACAGCGAATTAGAAGGTCCATTGGAGTTTGATATATGGATTACTACTAACATTGAGGCCGAAAAGGTGTCTTGGAGCAAGTTCTTGAGAGTGGTGGTCCCGGATTTTGACCCTCTGATTTCATCTGATTGTTTCTTCATTGACGAGGAGAAGAAAGTCGCCGTGAGTTTTGTAGAAGACTTCTCCAAAACATTTAACATCGTTGGAGAGGCTGGATACGTGAAGAAGCTGGAACTCGGAGAACTTTTAGGCAGAGACATAAAGTGGATGGGACATGCGTGCTCTTATGTCCCAAGCCTAGTTAACATCAAGAAACCTGCTGCAGGAGGTAAAAGGAAACAAGAAAGCGAGTTAGAAAAGCATCGATATGATCAAAACATGGCGAGACTTGTTGCACTTACAAAGCGTAGAAGGGTTTTGAATAATTTTGAGTTAACACCATCGAGATATTATATTCAATGATGCAAAAGAGAAAGTATTGCTTAATGTATCAAACCAGAAGTGATAAGTTTCCTACTTTAGGTCTATGTTATCTTGTGATAATAATATTGATATATTTCGGCTGATGCATGCAGAGTCCAATTCTCGGCGTCCCCCACTTGTTCCTTCTTGTTTTCCTTAATTACTTATCTGCTTCTTCTGATGACAATGTCTGCTCCTTATACCTTCTCTAAACCAGCGAGAACAACGTACAATCTTTTAAAGTGTCAAACCCTCGAGCTTGCTTCGTCGAGATCCTTCATGGCGTCTTTGAAGATCAATGTGCTAAACATTGGTCTAAATGGCAATTAGAACATTTCCAACTTTATTTATAATTTACTCTAAAATAGATTTTGGAGTAATATAAGAATTACTCCAATTCTATTTTACATTTTATAATGAAATAAAAATTAATTTAATTTATAAATAAAATCATAATTTTATATTTTTCTATTTATTACTCAGAGTTGAACCAAAATTCAATATCATTATAAAATTATTCATAAACAAACAATTCATCATCTATAAAACATCATAAACAAACAATTAATCATCTATAAAACTCTATAATTACCGCCTAATTTATAATTGTAAGTTGTAACATTTATGCACATATTTGAAATTATATTAAACCGGCGTGTTTTCGGGTCGACCTGAAAATGTAATTTATTTTTGCCGCTAAAAAGTTCGAACTCGTCCACAAAAAAAAAAAAGGTTTGAACTCTTTTTAGTCTTCATGGTTCTTCGACCTTGTTATTTACAACGACTCTTTTCGTTTGGATGCTCTCTTTTTTGTTTCTCATGATAAATAGCGGTTGAGATCTCAGTTCAACCTCCGGTTCGTACATTGTCGGATTGCTGTCTTAAAATCATGAATTTTCGAGCTCTCTTAACGCCGTCCTCGCCCAAGTTCGATTCTTTCTCCTTGCTACGTCGTTTGAGTTCATCCACGGACTTGGTTCATCGAATCCATGAACAATTTTCGCCAAACCATGATCAGATATACAACAGTCTCCTCGAAATATGTTTGGAGCAGTGCAAATTATTCAAGAGCCGCAAGGTGTTCGACGAAATGCCTCATAGAACTGTACGCGCCTTGAGAATCGGCAAAGCTGTACATTCCCAGGTCCTGAAACTCGGAATCGATTCAAAAGGGGGATTAAGCAACGCCGTTGTCGATTTATACGCCAAGTGTAAGGAAACGAACTACGCTGAGAAGGTTTTCGACTCTGTTGAGAAGGATGTAACGGCGTGGAACTCGATGCTATCGATGTATTCGAGCATTGGGTTACCAATAAAGGTCTTGAGGAGTTTTGTGTCGCTGTTTGAGAGTTTGGTTTTTCCAAATAAGTTCACTTTTTCAATTGTTTTATCGACATGTGCCAGGGAGAGTAATGTAGAGTTTGGGAGACAGATTCATTGCTGTATGGTGAAGACGGGTTTTGAGAGGAAATCTTATTGTGGAGGGGCTTTGGTTGATATGTATGCTAAGTGTGACTGTATAGGTGATGCTAGACGAGTTTTCGACGGGGTAGTGGATCCTAATCCAGTTTGTTGGACATGCTTGTTGTCTGGCTATGTCAAGGCTGGTTTGCCAGAGGAAGCTGTTATGGTCTTTGAAAAGATGAGGGATGATGGTCATCGGCCTGACCATCTAGCTTTTGTGACTGTTATAAATACGTACATCAGTTTAGGGAAGCTGAAGGATGCACGTCTGTTGTTTCGAGAGATGCCAAGCCCTGATGTGGTAGCGTGGAATGTAATGATATCAGGGCATGGGAAACGAGGGTGTGAGGCAGTGGCTGTTGAGTATTTTCTCAATATGAGGAAGTCTGGTGTTAAGTCCACTCGTTCTACACTAGGAAGCGTTTTAAGCGCCATTGGGATTGTAGCGAATCTTGAGCTAGGTTTGGTAGTTCATGCGGAGGCTATTAAACAAGGGCTTGCGTGTAATATATATGTTGGGAGTTCTTTGGTCAGCATGTACTCGAAGTGTGAGAAAATGGAGGATGCTGCGAGAGTGTTTGAAGCTTTGGAGGAGAGAAATGACGTCTTGTGGAACGCGATGATAAGAGGTTATGCACATAACGGAGAAGCCCGCAAGGTTATGGAACTGTTTATGGATATGAGATGCTCTGGTCATAACGTTGATGATTTTACATTTACAAGCCTGTTAAGCACTTGTGCTGCATCGCATGATCTGGATATGGGCAGCCAGTTTCACTCAGTTATCATCAAGAAGAGACTAGCGGACAACTTATTCGTTGGAAATGCATTAGTAGATATGTATGCAAAATGCGGAGGTGTTGAAGATGCGAGGAAGGTTTTTGAGCGCATGTGTGATCGTGATAATGTGTCTTGGAACACAATGATTGGGGGTTATGTTCAAGATGAGAACGAGAGTGAGGCTTTTAACTTGTTCAAGAGGATGAATTCTTGCGGCATGGTGTCTGATGGATCATGTTTGGCTAGCACACTCAAGGCATGTGCAAACGTTCGCGGTCTTTTTCAAGGGAAACAAGCTCATTGCCTCTCTGTCAAGTGTGGCTTAGAGAAGGATCTTCATGCTGGTAGCTCTCTCATTGACATGTATGCCAAGTGTGGGGTCATCGAAGATTCACGTAGAGTGTTCTCTTCTATGCCTGAGTGGAGCGTTGTGTCGATGAACGCTCTGATTGCAGGTTATTCTCAGAACAACTTGGAAGAAGCTGTGGTTCTCTTTCGAGAGATGCTGACCAGAGGTGTTGACCCATCTGAAATCACTTTTGCCACCATTGTTGAAGCTTGCGATAAACCAGAAAGGTTGGCCCTAGGAACACAATTCCATGGTCAAATAATAAAGAGAGGGGTCCCGTATGAAGGTGAATATCTAGGGATTTCTCTATTGGGCTTGTACATGAACTCATGTAGAATGGTGGAGGCGTGTGTTCTTTTCTCAGAGATACCAAGCCCTAAGAGTATCGTTCTTTGGACGGGGATGATGTCAGGGCATAGTCAGAACGGTTTCTATGAGGAAGCTTTGAAGTTCTACAAAGAAATGCGTCGTGATGGTGCTCTACCTGATCAGGCAACATTCGTCACTGTTCTTCGAGTTTGCTCTGTCCTTTCTTCTTTAAGAGAAGGTAGAGCGATCCATTCTCTTACCTTCCACTTGGCTCATGACCTGGACGAGTTAACCTCTAACACCCTTATAGACATGTATGCTAAATGTGGGGACATGAAAAGCTCATCACAAGTTTTCAACGAAGTGAGGCGTAGAAGCAACGTTGTCTCATGGAACTCCATCATCAATGGATATGCTAAAAATGGTTACGCTGAAGAAGCCCTTAAGATATTTGATTCCATGAGACAATCTCATATCCCGCCAGATGAAATCACATTCCTAGGTGTTCTTACAGCTTGTAGCCATGCAGGGAAAGTGTCAGAAGGACGGAAGATTTTTGAGATGATGGTTAGTCAATATGGTATTGAAGCGCGTGTAGACCATGTAGCTTGTATGGTTGATCTTCTTGGAAGATGGGGTTATCTTGAAGAAGCTGATGACTTCATAAAAGCGCAAAACCTGGAACCAGATGCAAGACTATGGTCATCCCTTCTTGGTGCATGTAGGATCCATGGAGATGACATTAGAGGAGAAATGGCTGCTGAGAAGCTCATTGAACTTGAACCACAAAACTCGGCAGCTTATGTTCTTCTTTCGAACATATATGCCTCGCAGGGACGCTGGGAGAAGGTCAATGCTTTGAGGAAAGACATGAAAGATAGAGGAGTCAGGAAGGTACCTGGACGTAGCTGGATTGATGTGGAACAGAGAACACACGTTTTTGGCGCAGGAGACAAATCTCATTCTGATATTGGGAAAATAGAGACGTTCCTTGAAGATATATATGATCTAGTGAAAGATGATGCCATCGTCAATCATGATATCAAGGAACATGCTTCTCATTATTGTTTCGCATAACAGGGGAACTAACTGTGGACAGCTTCTCGACCATGTTTGATATTGCACAAAGCTCAAAATCAGCAGATCAATTCATTGAATCAGTTACTCAATTTGGAACTTAAACTTTATACAAAGGTGACCAGGTTTTTCGCCTTTGGTGATGTGGACAGAGATTTCATCTAGCCAAAAAATTATCAGGTAACTCAGGTTAGTGTACTGCCGAGGCTAAGGCAAGGTTTTTTACACGAAACATGACTAAATCTGTCACTTTTCTTACCAGGCATGGCTGCAGATGATAGTCCAATACAAGTGGTTTTAATGGAGATTTAACGAAGTTGGCTAGTTTTCCTACAATTATCAACAAATGTTGATAGAAACTCCGGTTTCAAATAACGGTTGAGTGAAAGTTTGGAGTCTGAAGAGTGCAAGACCATGGAATTTGTGTAAAAAAAAAGAAGATGGAGCTATCACGGCGGTTCGTCGCCGCAGGTAAAGCTACCAGTGTTCACTTTGCACGATATCATTTTGCCACGTGATTGTTATTCCCTAGGTAGCTTACGCCTATTGTAACTTATCTTGTACTCAGTACTCTTCTTCGTCGAATTAATAAAATTCAGAAGTAGACAAAAAAATGATTACTGACAGAATTATCTTTTTCGCTGTCACATTGGGAAATGGGCATGCTTTAAATAGAAGTATTCTCTTTATTTACTTGATTATGGGTTGTCGCATCTTGTGATTTGATTAGATACTCTTCTTCATCTGGTTTTTCACTCTGAGCAACAATGGCAGCAATGATGACTGTCGACTTTCAGCACTACTTCATCTTTATCCTTCTATGCCTCTTCTCACTTCTCTGTTACACTCTCTTCTTCAGGAAACAAAAGGAGTCACGACTTGGCTTTGACCTGCCTCCTAGCCCTCCTTCTCTACCAATCATTGGCCATCTTCACATCATCCTCTCTCTTCTAATCCACAAATCTTTACAGAAACTCGCATCCAAGTATGGACCTCTCCTCCATCTTCACATCTTCAACTTCCCTATAGTCCTGGTCTCCTCTGCTGCAGTGGCTGAAGAGATCTTCAAAGCGCAAGACGTGAATGTGTCCTCTCGCGGCCTCCCTACTAGCGAGGGGTCCCTTTACTTGGGATCTTTTGGCTTTGTTACAGCACCTCATGGAGATTACTGGAAGTTTATGAAGAAGCTCATCACCACCAAGCTCCTCGGACTACAGCCACTCGAGAGGTCACGAGGCATCCGTGCTGATGAGGTGGAGCTGTTTTACTCAAACCTGCTAGATAAGGCGATGAAGAAGGATAGCGTTAATATCGGTGAAGAAGCAATGAAGTTAACTAACAACAGCATGTGCAAGATACTCATGGGGAAGGTTTGTTTAGAGGATGCGGAGAGAGTCAGAGGCTTAGTGGCCAAGACAGATTCTTTGACGAAGAAGATTTTCTTGGCGTCTATCTTGCGCAGACCGCTTGAGAAGCTAGGGATTTCACTTTTTAAAAAGGAGTTGATGGGTGTTTCTAGCAAGTTTGATGAGGTACTAGAAAGTTACCTTGTGGAACACGAAAAGAAACAGGAGGAGCAAGGTGTGGATGTGATGGATGTGTTGATAAAAGCATATAGAGACGAAAACACAGAGCATAAGATCACTAGGAACCATATCAAGTCCTTGTTAGTGGTAAATGCATGTTCCTCTCTTTTAATTACATATTGTATCACCATTGCTTGTCCTGACTAAGAAACGTTTGCTACTTCTTCGAACAGGATCTTTTCATTGCAGGCAGTGAAACTACGTCCAACATTATAGAATGGATCATGTCGGAACTCATAAACAATCCCAAGACTCTTGAGAGACTAAGAGGAGAAATCGATTTGGGTATAGGGAAAACAAGGTTGATTCAAGAAACTGATCTACCAAACCTTCCTTATCTACAAGCAGTCTTGAAGGAAGGACTGAGATTGCACCCACCGGTACCTCTTATGGTAAGAACATTCCAAGAAGGGTGTGAGGTTAAGGGGTTCCACATACCGGAGAAGACAACACTTGTTGTGAATGGTTATGCTGTAATGAGAGATCCTGAGTTCTGGGAAGATCCTGAGGAGTTTAAGCCAGAGAGGTTCTTGGTTTCTTCACGATCCGGACAACAACAAGAGGACAAGATTAGAGAGAAGGTTCCGAGTTACATTCCTTTCGGAAATGGAAGGAGAGGTTGTCCTGGATCAAACCTAGCTTATCTCTTTGTAGGAACAGCTGTTGGAGTAATGGTGCAGTGCTTTGACTGGAGAATCAAAGAGGAGAGAGTTAACATGGATGAAGCTCCTGGTGCAGTTTCGTTGAGCATGGCTCATCCGATTCACGCCACTCCTGTTCCTCGAACACGAAACCTTTGAACATAACGTCTCGACTTGCTTTCTCATGATTGATAAATCTTATTATATAAAGCTTGGTTTTCAAAGTTACTAATTAACAAGATTGCGACACAT
>OVBX01003885.1:0-15757 GCA_900406325.1 Erucastrum elatum | reverse complement strand
ACTTTCACAATGAAAATTTCCACGTGTATCAATTCTTTTACTAATATCTTTTTATGGTTTTTAATTAATTTTACATTATTTTGAACACACTAAGCATAACAACTGTATATAATAAGATTTTTATACGTGAATTACATTGATTTAATTTTCTATTTTGCTCAAAATAATAAATCTAAACATTGTTTTCAATTTTTAAAAATGAAATTAGACACTATTTTAAGAAAAATAAAATATAAATATATATTTTTGTAAAAATTAAATGATTTTAGTCACTCAAAAACCCAAACCGATCGAAATAGATGATGAATAAAATTATATGAATTTAAATGGATAAAAGTATTGAGAACTTAAAAGTAAATTAGTCCAAACGGTTGAGATAAAATTATGTTCGTAAAAAATGAGACGAGTTTAAATAAGGTGGATCTACCGTTTTATCATTTTTATAAAAACATTTGATAAATTTTTATTAGGTTTTTACAATGTATAATATCCTGCGTTTTTAAAGCGCAAATCAAAATCTGGTATTTTTTTTCAAATCCAACGTCCTTTGGAAAATAAGTATTCTGTTATTAAAAATATATTTTAGATATTTTAGAATTTTTTCTATGTATATTCTATTAAATTTTTTGTTTTTTTTTTTAACTTCCACAGGAAGTTTACGTCCTCTATATATTCATTGAAACTTCTTCCGTTAAACAAAAACAACCCTCAAAAAAATCTTATCGGAAAAGCCCTTTCTCAAAAAAAAAAAAATTATCGGGAACTACTACCAATTTTATTCAAAAAGAAAAACAGCCCTCAAACGTATACTGCTATACTCTTCTTTTTCTATGTTATTTATTTCTTTACTCCTTTAGGTTTTTATTATACCCGTTTGATGATACTTTTTGTTTTTGTATTGCCTACCAGATGAATTTTAACAATATCGACGGACAAGTAAATCACAAGGCAGTGGACTATAAATTGTCTACTCTTTCAGATCCAATACTGCCGAATTAGTTTAACAGAACATTTCAATGTTTAGAAACAAGAGATAGAGATATATTTAACCCGTTTGAAGTTGGATAAGTACCTTACTGATGACAAATCCGTCAATTATGTGACTAATACCGATGTCTTCAAATCAGCAAGTGAAGAAGCATAGTCCCATGGTGATTATATGTTTAAAGGGGTGATATTAGGCTGATTAATCGACCTCTTTTATGGATTATATTCAAAGGAAAAAACCTATAAATTAATTCATTTCATTTTTTTGACAGTTCCATCCTCTAAAATTGCCATTTGCGTAGAAAATTATATCTTTATAAACGTAACAAATTTTATAAAAAAAAATCTATACAATTTGTAAGACACTTGGGTAATCATAAAATTTGTAGGACAGATTTCTAAAATTTAATATATTATAGAAATTAAATATTTTCTTATTTTACAAAACTATAAATTCTAAAAAAAACACCGTTTGATTTTCCTTTTGTGTTTATGGTTATTAGTGACGTGGAAGATTATTAGTGATGTAGATTTTTAGTCACTTTTAATTATAAATAATCACAACTAAAAAAAATTAACCAATGGTCTTAATTGCAATTTACTAGAGGTGTTCAAACATTCTAGTAATTTTTGAAAGATGTATGTTATTTTAGTCATAAACTAACTTTTCTATAACATTCTAGTAATTTTTTTTTTCCTTTCATAAGTAAGCTGTAGATTTTGTTGTTTTATTTTTAGATTTTATTCCAATAGAATTATTTTAAAGTTTAGAAGCACTAAACAAAAAACTGTAAACAAATTAATTTCTAAACCAATATATTTCATTTAAAATATTTTGTACTATAACTTTATATTTTCTTACTAGAGCTTGATTTCTTTAGTTTTATCACTGTTGAGAAAATTGAAACTGTAAAGATCACTCACAACCATCACCAATCATCCCATTAACTTTTTACATTTTTGGGCAAGTAATTACCGCAAGTCACGGGCTATATTACATAAAATAACGGAAAAAATAATACCAACATGTGAGCAAGTCACGTGCCCTCACGCTCCCTTTCTTGATATACAAATATATTAACATAAACTGCCAGGCAATTTTCTTATTTCATATATACACATACATTAAATCTACAAACTATACATACATATAACTCTAAATTTTATACATATCTATGAAATGGCCATACAAACTGTATACTTAATATAAGTTTGTATATAATCTACAAATTATGTTACGTATGGAATATTCACCTAATAAACTGTATATTTAAACAGTGTTTTATTGAAAGTCCCTTTAAATACATTTATAATTCTCAAAACAGTAATACATTTTTTTGAGAACATCAAAAATAATTTCAGGCGTAAAACACGCATCCTTTTATTTACCTATAGGAAAACGAGCGAGTCTAAAGTTTCACATATTACTTGAGCATAGAATTTGGAATTTTTCTAAATTTGATTCGATTAAATCGAAACATAATAATGTGAGTAGCTTGAATTATTTTAAAAATAGAAACACTCCATTTATTTCCTAAATTTTTAACCGACTATCAATCCATTTTTGTTATCCACGGTGAGGAAATCCCTTCTACTCTTATTCACCTTCTTAATTGCATTCTTCATTCTTTCACTAGGTCTGTCTTACTATATTGCATACAGTAATTTTATAATAAAATGATTAAAATAATTAGATCTTTTAAATTTTATTTTCAATATATTGTAGACGCATGTATTAATTTTGTTTACTACATAAGATATACTATTAAATTATCTTTCAATGAAATTTCATAAATACAGCAGGCTAAAAAATATTAAAAACCGAGCCAAACATTTTTGTCTTAAACTTAAAAGGATCAACTCGAAAATAGTTTAAGAGTTTATTTCCTATTTTTATTTTAAAAATTTACAGTATTTATATATACATGATGAATAAATACTGTGATAATAAATACTAGATATTCTCATTTTTATCATCTATTTCTTTACATTTTAATGCACATAAAAATATGTTAACCAGCATTTTCATAATGGGATGAATTATATTTCTTATGTAAATTTATGTTATATTTTGAATCATCACATCATATATATATATATATTATTTTTAATATGCTATGACTTTCGTATATATATACAATAGTTGTGTTTAAAACTGCAATTTTTTTATTAGCATGCACACAATTCTTCAAAAAATGAAAAATAATATTTCGTTCACATCATATTTTTTCTTTACTAATAAAACCTATGTATATTTTTATTTATAATGCTTAAAACAATGGTTTACTAAGAAAGTTTTTGATGATAAATAAGTTTTATAATTCATTAATAAATAAAACTTACTATTATTTTTTCTCCCTTATAAGATTTGAAATTATGTATCTAACAGGAATGACAACATATGCGCAGAAAAAGGAAACAAAAATATGTCATTATCCAATCCCAATGCGCAAATGTATTCCATCAGGTTGTCTAGGAGAGTGTGGGAAGAAATACCCACATCCTGGTATTCGCTGTGAAGAAAAGAAGCCCGGAATTTGTAGCTGCTATGCTGATTGTGGTTCTAGCTAAATGTTGTGAACATTACACAACCTAAATTATATGTTACCTTTTTTACTATAATTGTCTAAACATTTTTAGTGTCATTTTTAGTGCAATACTTATTAATAAAACTGTACTTTTTATAAAATAAATTATCTATAGTGTCATCTCTACTTGATTTATTCTCTTTCTGTCAATTTCGGATTTTCCCAACGAAAGTACAAGTCATAAGTTGGATATGTTGAAAAATATTTATACTTACAACGATGATACTTAAATAGTTAATGTATACAATTTTTTTTAAAAAAAAAAAGTAAATTGATGGTTAAAATTCATATAAGATATATATGTCAATTATTAATATTGGGGTGAACTCTATTTTATACATCAAATTTTAGTTAAAAAAACACACAAAGAATTTATAAAAAAATGGTAAACAAATATTCTACTTCCTATAAAAATTGACTTATTTCCATATCAACTTCCTATAATGTCAATAATTTATCTTTATTTTCGTAGACCTTTTACTTGATCATTATTTTAAAATAAAAATATACGGTCAGTTTTATTCAAATTATTTTTGTATATGTATATAGTATATTTGGTGAACTTGAGTATGATAAAAGAATATATAACTAAAAATGAGATAAATGAAAGAAAAAATAAATAATTTTATAACTTGAAATAAATTAAATTATAAAATATACATATTCTGTTATATTAAATTAATCATTTAAAATCTTAATAAAAATAATATCCCGTGCAGATACACAGGTTTGTTTCCTAGTATAAATAATAGAATATCCCTAGTTATTGTTCTAAAAAGAAGGAAAATGGAGGTAGTTATTCTCATATTTCTGGTGAATGCTGATCGTGAAAGTGTGGAATCCGCAAGGTGGACTTAGAAATTATTTTTATTTTTTTTTGGAAAATGATAGCCAGCTACACCAAGTATCCGCCATCACATGGCTAGTCATGCCAACTATAGAAATACATGTTAACTACGTCAACTATATGTTATGCATGATCATATCCCTCAAGTTTATGATGTTATGTAACCAACATCATTAGCTAAATCAGAGCAATCGGTGATGTACACGTGGACGTCAAAGTTTTTATGTTAAAACAGATTTTAACCCGAAATAATTTATCTTATTTTTTTAATTTATTTTAATTTCAACCAGACCTAGACAAAATAAAAGAAAATTAATTTGGGACTCCTTATTTTAAACAAAATAAAAATAAAAATAAGCAAAAAAAATCAAAATAACCTGAGAAACCCGAGAATGTTGTTAAAACATCCAAAAGATAAAATAGACATGTTCTTCTAACATAAGACATGATCAACCAAAAAAAATCTAAAAATATTACATAAATAAAATACTTTCTTATGAATGTAGACTAAGTTTTTTTTTTTTTTTTTTTTTGTCATTGAATAAAGTCCTCTACGGACAACCAACCAAACCGGTGGTAAGGTATCACAAACGTAATGAGAAAACAAAAACCAAGACAACAATTGCCAGTAGGCATTGCAAAACCAAACAGCGGATTAAAAGAAACCAGACTTTATCAAAGACTCAAAGACTGAAGGCTGCTTCGAGTTAACAAAAGGAAGGAGCTTAGATCGCTTCAGAGGCTTCTCTCCTGATGTTATCTTGAAGCCACTCCGGACCAGACCTTGCTAGATAAGATTGCTGCCATTGGAGCTGCAACGCACTTCTTGCTATTGCATGAGCAACCGTATTATTCTCTACGATAGTACAGATAACGCGGTACTCTTGTAGCTTGTCCAAAGCCTTCTGGAACCTCTTCCACAAAGGATGCAGTTTCCATGGTAAGGATGACTGAGAGAGATTATTACGAACGCACCTGTCTGCAAATTCAAGAATAACTTTAGTTTTACCAAGGTCATTGAGGGCTTCAGTAGTCCACACCAAGCCAATCATCATTGCTTCGATCTGAGAACTAACTCCTGCGAAAGAGCGACGGCTATGGAACAGAGCTCTACCAGACGAATCTCTGATGATCCAAGCAGCTCCCATATTCCTTGTCTGTGGACACCAAGCCGTGCTCATATTGCATTTCATAGCTTCAAGAGGTGGTTTCTCCCAACCTCGTGACACTCTTTCTTCCACCATTATGGGAGGATCATTCGGTGGAACAGAGGATTGTAACTGCAGCCATATTGTTGCTTCCTCCATAGCTTTGTTAAGAGTTGCTTCAGCGTCGATTGTCCTACGCTCAAAGCAAAACAAATTCCGTGCCTTCCAAATCTGCCACAATAGCCACGGAAAAGCTAGACGAATCTTGGGATCCAAGTTAGTATTCTTACTAGTAGCCATAAGGAAGTGTATGTTTAAGAAAACCGAGGATGAGGAGAAACCAGCTGGAGGAATAGGCAGCAGCGAGCGCTCCCATACTTCTTGAGCTAAGGGGCAATGAAAGAGCATGTGGCAGATAGTTTCAGGGCCCTGATGACATTTTGGACATCTTGGATCCGTGGGTATACCTCGGAAAGCAAGTTGTTGTTTCACTGCAAGAGCTCCTGACAAAATACGCCAAAGGAAGTGACGTAGTTTCGGTGAAGTCTTTGTTTTCCATAAGTCTCTCCATAGTTGTTTTTCCAAGGGAGGGAGAGTGTGCTGCTGGTCCGGGTTGCTATAAGATAAGTTTTCCGCTAACTTGTAGCCACTTCTGGAATTGTAAACTCCATTCCGTGTAAAACCCCATCTCATCTCATCCATCTTTGTTCTTTGGATTCGAATTTGAAGTATTAGCGGGATGTCTTCTTCAACAAACAACTCCTGAAGTCTCTGTATATCCCAATGATTTGTGTTAGGAACCATCAAGTCACAGACTTTCAGTGTGAGATCAACTTCTGCCTCTTGACGGTATCTTGGGACTTTTGGTACCTGATCCATGATCCATTTCTCAAGCCATACTTTCGTACTCTCCCCATTGCGAACCTCCTTCAGCAGACCTTTTTCCAACAGCAATTTTCCATGCATCATACTTCTCCAGGAATAGGAAGGACGTGTTCCCATACCACTGTTGAGGAATTCTGATCTTTTGAAATAGCGAGATTTAAGTATCCGAGCAACCAAAGAGCTGGGGTTGCTCCAGATCCTCCACGCCTGCTTAGCCAGAAGAGACTGGTTGAATTTTTCTATCTCCTTGAAACCTAAACCACCAGCCTCTTTGTCCTTACACAACTTTTGCCATGCTACCCATGAAATTTTCCTCCTGTTGTTCCCACTACTCCACCAAAATTCGATCATGGCACTTGTCAATTTGTCACACAACTCCTTGGGAAGTTTAAAACAAGACATCGCAAAAATTGGTAGAGCCAGAGCAACTGATTTTAATAAGATCTCTTTACCTCCTTGTGAAAGAGCTTTAGAAAACCAGCCATTGAGACGTCCCTGGAGCTTTTCTCGAATGAAGCTCAGCAACTTCCTTTTCGAACCACTGAAACATTCAGGGAGACCCAAGTAAGTGCCCTCTCCTCCAATTGCTGTAATACCCGTAGCTTGATGAATCAACGTTTTTGTCGTTTCAGGAACTTTGGAGCCAAAAATAATTGATGACTTTTGGAAATTCACCATTTGACCTGAGGCTTCCCCATAAACCTTGATACAACGCATAACTTCCTCTGCTTCAGCGAGATTAGCCTTACACAACAGCAAACTGTCGTCGGCTAAAAGCAAGTGATGCACCGAAGGAGATGACGCTGCTAGTTTAATGCCATGGAGATCACCTGAGCTTTCAGAATTGTTCAATCTGCTAACTAAAGCTTCGGCACAGAGGATAAACAAGAATGGTGATAATGGATCTCCTTGTCGTATGCCACGCTCTGGTCTAATAAAACCATGAGAATTACCATTCAAGAGGACCGAGAAAGTAACAGAGCTAACGCATGCCATTATCCATCTGATCCAGATGTGATCAAACCCCATCTTCTCCAAAAGAACTTCCAGAAAGTTCCATTCGAAGCGATCGTACGCTTTGGACATGTCAGTTTTGATGGCCATGTTCTCTGTGGATATCTTCTCATTAGTGCGGAGGCCATGAACCATCTCATGCGCAATGATTATATTATCGGAGATGAGACGACCAGCTACAAAGGCGCCCTGTGTTTCTGAAATAATCTCTGGGAGAATCAGCTTCAAACGATTACACAAGATCTTTGAGATGATCTTGTACTGTACAGAACACAAGCTTATCGGCCTCATATCTTTCATTCTCTCCGGTTTTGGTACTTTTGGAAGAAGACTCAACTGCGTATGATTCCATCCATCAGGGATAATAGATGTCTGAAAGAAGCGAGTAATTTCCTCTGAGAGGCTGGGGCCTATGATGTGCAAGAACTTCTGGTAAAAGATACCAGTGAGTCCGTCTTCTCCCGGTGCACTGCTACCTTTAACACAGAACGCTGCAGCTTCAATCTCATCCGGGGTAACAGGAGCAGTTAACCAAGCATTCATCTCTGCTGTCACTTTGCTTGGAAAGCCTTGGAATAGAGATTCAAGATCAAACGAGTTAGAGCTAGTAAAGAGATCTCTGAAGAACTCCACAGCCAGGTTGCCTTTCGCTCCCTCTGAGAACAGCTCGCGATTATCCTCATCCAGCAGCATCAAAATTCTATTCTGGATTCGACGACCTCTAACACAGTTGTGAAAGTAACTTGTGTTTCGGTCACCCGCTTTAAGCCACTCTTCCCTACACTTCTGTCTTCAGAATAGTTCCTCCTCTCTTAGAGCCTCAGCCAGCTCTTGCTTCAGCTTCTGCATCAGGCGAAACGAGGGGAATATTTTTGTTACTTCTTTCTCTAGGGCCGCTCGTAACTTAACAATTTTGTCTCTGGAGTTGAGATTAGCTTGCTTCTTCCACTGCATTTTCTTCCGGCGACATCTATTTATGCGATCCATTGTATTACTCTGGTGATCTCCATCACCATCCCAGCTTCTACGTACAAGATCCTCAAAACCTTCTCTCGATAACATCCGTTTGTCAAAGAAAAACCGGCCTTTATTTGGTTCATCTCTCTCCAATGAGAAACAGATACGTATCGGTCTGTGGTCAGAGGCCCAAAGTGCAAGATACTCCATATTTGATCGGGGAAACAACGAGAACCATTCACTGTTTCCAAAACTTCTGTCAAGGCGGCATTGGACCCACACCTTCTCGCGCCAACCACCCCAAGAGAGACTTATCCCCGTGTGTCTCACTTCCTTAAGTTTACAATTTTGGACCATGTCTCTGAAGTCCCAGAAAGAAGACTCCTCACGTTCTGCTCCACCACTCTTCTCTTCATTAGATAGCAATTCGTTAAAATCACCAACTAACAACCATGCTTCATCTCTCTGCAAACCAATATGTGTTAACCGGTCCCATACCTCCCGTCTTCTGGCTCGTACCGGATCACCATAGACACAGCTCAAGAAGAAAGATGTTGATCCTACCGACACCTTGAGATCAATAATCCTCTTATCACTTGATAACACTTCTACCTGATAACAATCTTTCCACAAAACGGCCAAACCTCCACTCAAACCTTCTGGTTCCACTGTAATTATTTTGTCATACCCTAAAGTTTTCTTCATCCCATTAACAAACTCAAACTTCTGCTTAGTTTCCATCAGAAATAAAAAATCCGGAAAGTAATTGCGACGGTACTCTCGGATTTGTTGAACTGTCTCAGAGCTTCCTGCTCCTTGACAGTTCCAACTCAATATGCTCATTGGGATGGCAGCGGCTTCAATACGGAAGCCACCGTAGGGTCTGAAGTTTTTGGGGTTTTGCTGTCGGTTGAGGTTAGAGGAGCTGTGGACTTCCTTTTCATCGACATAGGAGGTGAAACTGTGGTCGGAGTAGACGATGAAGTAGGGCCATTGGAGGACTTTGTGTTGGTTTTCCTTTTCCACGAAGGAGGGCGTCTTCTCTGGGACTTGCTTGAGCTCTGGTTCCCGGTGACTCGCCCCTTCGAGGAAGGGCCTAAGTGAAAACCCGTTGGAACCATAGCAGAAGCTGAGAAGACAGGATACTGAATAGCAGACGCACCAGACTCTGCATCACTTTCCAACGTCTCATTCTGGTTTGATGAACTTCCAAGTCTCGCCAATGCTCCTTGGCGCCGTTCCTCTGTAGACTCCGGGAAGGAGAAAACATGTCCCTTTCCTTTCTCCAAATCTTTAGTAATTCTTGTAATCATGGCAGATGACTCCGCTTTGCTATCCAAGATGCCTTGTTTGACCCTTTTGATTCGCGCCAACCTCTCCGTATTATCAGAGTGAGAAATATATAGCATTGCCATCTTCTGGTCCTGTTTCGAGAGCTCCGGGAACAAGGGTGAAAAACCAGGAGGACTGTCCCATTTTTCCAACTCTGCATTGGATGTCGTGGCAGGAGATGGCTGAGTACTAGAACTCTCCATTGGTTTCGCTACCTGTTGGATTCCCCTGCCAGCTCCTCTTCTCAGTATGGGACAGCGAATCTTCTCATGAATCATACGCTGACAATGAAAACACCGTTTATGAATCTTCTCATATTCATATTTAATCGTCACTACTTCACCCGGTATTGTCAGCTTCCGTTCAGCTTTAAGAGGGTTCTCCACATGGAACTTGATTAGGACCCTGACATACTCCTTAGTATGAGAGATCTTAGGGTCATAGGCGATCTCCTCCACCAGCCCCACTTCTGATGCAAGCTTAAACATTGTTTTTCGTGGTGAAGAAATTAACAGGAATGTTCCTGATACGCACCCAAAGCATCATTGATCTCAAGAAATCCTCGTTAGGATGCTCAGTCCACCTCTCCAGAGCCAGAGTCCAATGGTTATAGGACCACGGTCTGTCATTCAGCACCGTTTGCAGATCTTCTTCCCTCTGGAAGATAAACTGGAAACGATCTCTTGATAAAACTATGCCACGTACTCTTCCAACGACCCTCCAGGCTGTGGGCATATAGTCAATCATTCGAGTCATCGACTGGCATTCTGGGTTCAGAAGTCTTCCCATCAAACTTTTCTCGTTGTCACTGGTAACCCTGTAGCTTGGGTCATCTCCAAGGTCAAGGGGCTCCTCTTCCTCCAGAGACATCGCACTGATCGCCTTTTGAAGCATATCCGCCATAACAGAACACAGACCACCGTAGGCAAAGAGAGATACACGACGGAGAGGGAGATTGTTTGGAAGAAGGTCAACAGTGATTGAGGAGAAATTCCCTTTAACCACGCTAAACTCAGAGACAATTTTAAGAGAAATCATTGAAAAAAGGAAAGTTTCACGATACGTAGGAGGGTTTAAGGAAAGTGTTTGAAAAGACTTGGTAATCAAGGTAAGGATTGACCAGTATTACGTCACAAAAAAGGAAAGGAGAATCAAATTTCCTTTAATAAAATACCGTAGCGAGGTGCCGGTAATTGGTTCCACTCAAGTCGAGGGAAAGAAGGGTTTTTAAAAAAGGAAATAAGGGATCAAAAAGACCACCGGAAATCGTCCCAAAAGGAGAGAGAATCTCTAGATTAAGCGTAATCGAATGTAGACTAAGTTTATGTATAGATATTAATAAATCAAATATATTTATTAATAAAATTTTAAATTTAATATATTTAAAAGAATCGGATCCGGATCTGGATATTTGGACCTAAAAATCTAGATATCCGGATCTGGATTCGACGAATTCGATATTTTACTATCCGGATCCGGGCACCATAGAGTGGATACGAATCAGATCTCGGATCCGGATCTGAGCACCCCATAGCAGATACGAATCGGATCTCAGATCGGATTTGGATCTCAGATATTATGTCTCAGCCTTAATTAAAATGTGTCTTAAAGGGAAATGGGAAGGTTAACAAAGTTTAGTCTTTGATGTCCACATGCACACCATCGATCACACATTTCAAGCTTTGGCACATAACTTATGGAGAGAATGGAATGAATTTCGGCATGAATTTCGGCATGGAGAGAAGCCGACATATGAAAAAACTATCATCAAACTGGTTGATAAGCAGATCCGTTTGAAGCTGCTTCTGGTGAAAGGAAAGGGGGGAAAGTATCTTGAGGAGGGTTATATGCAAATGGTTTGAGACAAAAGCTTGATACACTTGACAAGTTGTGTTTCTTAACTTGTAGTTTTCTGATTTTCTAAATTTCAAAAATAGTAGCATTTGATGTAAATAAGTTTTTAATTGAATAAATTTTACATTCATTCAAAAAAAATATTTAGCTAATGATGTTGGTTACATAACATAATAAACTTGAGGGATGTGGTCATGCATTTCTATAGTTGGTATGCTTAGTCATGTGATGGCGGATACTTGGTGTAGTTAACTATTATTTTTCCATTTTTTTCTAGCTAATATGTGAATTGACAGATTTGACACGTATTGTAAGTTTTTTTTGAAGAAAACCTTGAGTTTTTTTTTTTTGAAGAAAACCTTGCATGTGGCGAGTGAGAGGTTCGATAAACAAAGGCTGTAGTGTAATGGAAAATTTCGAATGCTCTATACACCTAAAGTAGTTCTAAATGCAGCCAAATAGTCAAAAATAAAACCAAAATGTATGGTCAAAACAATGAAAAAAACTTAGCAAAACAAAAAAAAACAATGAAAGTCACAAGACATTACGTACTTAAACCAAGACAAAAGTTTTGGTTTAGTTAAACCAAATTCTACTCTTTTCTTTTGGTTAAGAACCAACGTAAACTCTACTTGTTCGTTTCCTCTAGTCCAGTGATCGTTTAATCTTCCATAATCATTAGAAGAAATGGTACGAAAATATTCAATATACAGTACTATGAATGTATCGAATGGTGCTCTTTAGTACACCATATGCTATGCGGAGTACCATATGCTATGTGTTTTCTTTTCGAGAACACCGTATGCTATGTCGACAGCGTAATAACTAAATAACGTGTAGATATAAAAAAATAGTTGACGAATGATACAAATTTGTGGAAGTGAACTAATCGATGGGATGAAAAAGTCATGGGGTATGGAAGTATGGAACATAGCATTTTGCTTGCCTGCTATGTTCGTCCTAATAATTTAATTTTCGAATTTTCTTCCGAAGTAACTTGGGATGTATATGCAAGTTAGGACAAAAACTAATAACAAGAAAAAATAAAGAAAGAAAGAAAGTGGTGAGGAGAGATGAACACTTCTAACACCTTCTCGTTCTTGTTAGTCTTCCTTGTCTTGATTCTATTTCATCCAGCCCTTTCGACCCATGTCAACACTTTGTCGTCTTCAGAGTCTCTCACAATCTCAAGCAAGAGAACACTTATATCTCCCGGTGGAGTATTCGAGCTTGGTTTCTTCAAACCCTCGGGACGCTCGCGTTGGTATCTCGGAATAAGGTATAGGAAAGTCTCTGAGACAACCTACGCATGGGTCGCCAACAGAGACAACCCTCTCTCCAATTCCATTGGAACCCTCAAAATCTTGAGCAACAATCTTGTCCTGCTAGGTCAGTCTAATAATACTGTTTGGTCCACAAATCTTACCAGCGGTAATTATGTGAGATCTTCAGTGATAGCAGAGCTTCTTCCCAACGGTAATTTTGTAATGAGATACAAAGATTCTTCAAGTGGATTCTTGTGGCAGAGTTTCGATTTTCCGACGGATACGTTACTTCCGGAGATGAAACTAGGTTACGATCTCAAAACAGGGCACAACAGGTTCCTTACATCATGGAGAAGTTCAGATGATCCGTCAAGCGGGAGCACCACTTACAAACTCGACAACATTCCAAGGGGATTGCCTGAGTTTATTCTTATAGATCAAGGACTTGGCAAAATTCAAAGGAGCGGTCCTTGGAACGGAATCGGGTTTAGTGGCATACCGGCGGAGGTGCAAGGATTAAATTACATGGTTTACAATTATACGGAGAACAGTGAGGAGATCGTTTATTCCTTCCATATGACCAACCAAAGTATCTACTCGAGATTGACAGTTATTGACGATAAACTCAAGCGATTCACGTGGATCCCGCCATCACGGGCATGGAGCAAGTTATGGACTACACCAACGGACAAGTGCGATTTTGCTGGCAACTGTGGATCTTATTCTTACTGTTACCGAAGCGCGTATCCTACCTGTAACTGTATTAAAGGGTTCGTTCCCAAGTACCAGGAGCTCTGGAAATTTGGACGCGGATCACAGGGGTGTGTGAGGAGCATGCGGCTGAACTGTAGTAGTGGAGATGGTTTTTTGCGGCTGAACAATATGAAGTTGCCGGATACTGTGACAGCGACTGTGGATCGGAGGATTGATGTGGAAAAATGTGAGGAGACGTGTCTTAGAGATTGTAACTGTACGTCGTTTGCGACTGCGGATGTTCGAGATGGTGGACTCGGTTGTATATTTTGGACCGGAGAGATCGTTGATATGCGGAAGTATGACGTCGGTGGTCAAGATCTTTACGTCAGATTGAATGCTGCTGATCTAGGTTAGTTCTCTTAAAACTAAACACATCCGATATCATGTAATCATTTTTTACTTTTGTCCGGATGAGGAAGTCTCCCTGTTTTTTTCTCCGATCCAAATATTTTACATTTCTACTTAGTTAACGAGAAGGATGAATAAAATTCCCAATCCAATTTGTTTTTGGTTTTACTATATACATTTGAAAAATAACTAAAAGTAATGCAAATAAAAATATATATATTTAATTAAATTATAAAGTTTGTTTACATATATAATTTGTTTTGAAATGCAAAAGAAATAGAGTTTAAAATTAATCATTTTAAACATTTATTTCAAAATTCAAATAATAAATGTGAGCCATCCATCCAAAGACGTAAATAAAAGCAAAAAACAGTTATTAATAAAATAAAACAGTGTAATTAGACAGTTATATAGAATTAACATTTAATAGCTAATAATTCCATTGATAGTGCATGCACTACTATTTTAGAGATTTTTAATGAAGTTGACAAAAACAAAATAGTGGATATAAAAAATAGATGATACAAAATTATAAAATGCATAATATATGATATTTATTTTCTGGTCAAATCAAATATCTATATTATTATTTCTGGAGTTCTTTTTGCTTCTGAATTCTTACATTAAAAATTAGAACGGCTAAATATAATAAAAACAAAATTTATATTATTCATATTATGTTTATGTTTTATATTAGATAATTATGATTATTAATTGATATAATAATATTGTTAAAAATAAAAATATATTTAACAAATATAAAATAATTTTTATATATATTCTATTGTTATCTCGAAATAATATTAAAAAATTATAATTAAATATCAACCAAATAAAAACAGTTGTATAAAGATGTTTTCTAAAATATTTCTAAGATGTGATGAAAATTTTTATATAATAAATAATATTATATTTGATAAAAAAATTCGAGAACATTTAAATTAATGAAACATAAATTATTAAGTATTTGTAAAAACGGGTATCCGAATGCCCATACCTAATTTTTTTTAACCTGAAGAAGTCAAATTTTTTATTTTAATGCACTGCAATAGCCATCCATGCCAAAAACTTCGAGTTGGGCAACTTAATTAATAGCTTTTCCAATTTTTGACATGACGCTTTGCAGAACTTTACTCGGGTGAGAAGAGGAACCGAACTGGGAAAGTCATAGGTTGGAGTATTGGAGTCAGCGTTATGCTTATTGTTATCGTGTTTTTCTTTTGGAAGAGGAGACAGAAGCAAGCAAAAGCAGATGCAACACCTGTTGGTAAATGAGTAATAACTTTCGTTTTAATTTTATTTTTCTGTAAATTGTTTTCTATATTCTCTGATCCTTGTGTGTTCGAATGAAAAATTTCTTTCAAGTAGGAAACCGAGTTCTAATGAACGAGGTGGTGATACCAAGAAAGAAGAGAAATCTGACTGGAGAAGACGAAGTAGAAGAATTGGAACTTCCGTTGATAGAGTTTGAAGCTGTTGTCACAGCCACCGAACATTTCTCTGATTGTCAAAAAATCGGAGAAGGTGGTTTTGGTAGTGTTTACAAGGTAAAAATAATGATCGCTATGAATAAAAGTTTTTAATATGATAAGCAAAATAAAATATTAGTCCAAAAAGTCCAATAACAAAACAATTACAATGTGCAAACACAAATATTTTAAAATAAACCTATTTATAGTAAACTGTTTACAAAAATACTACAATAATATAAATTTACTAGGTGATAATCCGCGCCATGCGCGGAATGAATAGACTAAAATTATAAATTTTAATCTA
>OVBX01003883.1:1273-15758 GCA_900406325.1 Erucastrum elatum | reverse complement strand
TATATATATAGTATAAAACTCTTAAGATGAAAATTAAAAATAAAATAAAATAAGAATTGTCAATATATTGAAAATATTAAATATTCTAAAATTGAATAATATTTTGAATATTTTATTGGCCTATAAATTTAGCTACATGAGCATTTGGTTCCATTTCCGAACGTCCGAAATGCAGTACTAACAATATCTTTTTGTTATTTTTGAAAATGTAAGATATGTCATATTGGTTATATACTATTTATAATGTATTATGTATATGGGTCAGCAAAAATATGAAAGCAGGTTAAAAAAAAAGCTCCAGTAGGTTAAATTGACGTTTTTAAAATATTATGATCTTACATTTTGCCACAGGTTAAAATTATCTAACAAAATAATATATTAAACATATAAAATCAGGTGTAACTTACTTCATTCAATATTGAATTTTCATGAATTAAACATCTCACATTTTGGAACCAATTGTAGCTTTAAATTATGATTCCTTATTTTGGCACCGGTTAGAACGAAAAAAAATAATAAAAATTAAATATTTATCATCGTAAAAAAAGATTTCAGCTTTTACTCACATATTTATGATTTAATATTTTAACTTTTACGATTATAATATAATTAGGATGTAGCATTTATAAGAACCATTTTTGATATTTAATGTATGGTGCAGGCAAAATAAAATATACTATACCTAAAATTTTAACACACTTTAAATAAAAAAAATTAACAAACGAAATTCCGCGCTATAAAAGCTAGTGCAGATTATTTAACCTCGTTGAACCATGAGGAAACAAACCTAGCAGTATCACTAATGTAATATTTTTTACAAAACTAGCAGTATCACTCGCATTATTTTAAAATTGATTTTTCGGATTAAGAAGAAGTGAATATATATGTGATATTACCACCGACTAATAATTCATGAGTTTTAACCCTATCCATACAATCTAAATATGTTTGCATACACAAAGAATTACATTTTGCTTTCTTTTCTGAGAAGTTTCGTTAAGAAAAGTTTTGATCTTTAGAGATACGTATGTTATGTAGTAAGTCATAACGTTTTGACAACTAACTTTTCTAACGACAAAACTAATATAGTTAAGAGAAAAGATTATTTAATGCATGATGTGTTCCTCTAATTCTTCGAGTGGATAGGTTAACGTTTGTTGTTGTTGATAGTACGTAGCATAGCTAGTGGGGAATAATAACATGGCATAGTGTCTTATTTTTATTATCACGCGAGTTTCTCCAAATATTCTGAGACAATGTACTAATCTTCAAATGGAGGAAACAAGAATCCGTTTCACCTTCTTTTTTTTTAAGTGTCACCACAAAAATGATATGCTTTATACCGAAAAATGATATGCTATAGTGACGGATTAATCTATTTTTGAATCTTGAATTAATTTACTTTCTTTAAATTTGAAAAAGATAACTCGTTAATTTATCGGCGTTGATAATATTTAGACTATAAATGTGACCTATGAAATCAGTGAGAACTATGAATTCCTATGCATTATTTATAAAAAAAACTAGAGGCAGAGCTCCGTCGCTTGCGCACAAGTGCGGAGTCGTGAATACTTTTGCTGCTCTATCTCAATGTGTCTATGTGATACTTTGGCTGTAACTGGTAAGATTATTTGGGACTGATGGAATTAAAACAAATGGAATAATATGAATGGAATACATAAAAAAATGGAATAAAATTCATTCCACTTATTTATGACCAAATTTGTTTTGGAATAATTTTTCTTTGTATTTTAACTATTTTTGTGTGGAATTGATGGAATGAGTATTTCATTCCATTCATCCTCATTCATGTCAAATGGTAAAACAAATTTTGGAATTAATGGAATAAACCATTCCACATCATTTCATTCCAAAAATCAACAATCCAGTTACAGTGTTTGTTTGTGAATTTTNCTGCTGTGGTCATTGATTTTCATAGATCTGTAATAGGGTTGATGTGGGTGATCAACTCTGATACATGTTTTTTTTTGCGGTTGGTGTTGTGTATGTTTTCTCAGAAAAACAAAATTGTGCGGTTTGGAGTAATGTTTTTTGTTATTTGCTCATGACTGCATTTTCTATTCCATTTTACAGTTTTTTCTTGCAGTGGGATTTGTAATGTCTTAAGCCTGATTGAAAAGAATGTAACTGAAAAATTTAATGGTTATCTTGCCGTCTTGGTTTAGCTGAGAAAAGATTTCTATTTTTTTCTCTTGTGCATGTGTTTGATTGTGTTGTATTTTTGGTGGATATATTAAATTCGGGTTTAGATGTATTGGTGAGAATTGGTTACCTTTTTAATTGTTTCTTCAAGCTGTATTCAATAGTTTGCAACATCTTATGGTGAGAAATGGTTACCTTTTTAGTTGTTTCTTCAAGATGTATTCAATTGTTTGCAACATCTTATTCTTTTAGTGACAGATTTTGTTTTATACCTTTTGTTATATTGTTTCTTCTACGGTTCTACCCTTCTTTGAATAGGATTTCTAGAACCACCCAAAGCTATGAATGAAGATGATATTGGGTTCTTTGGTAGACTGAAATGGCGAGCAATCATTCTATGGAAAGCTCATTAATTGCTGGCATGTTTGTTCAACTTATCTCGTAAGAGTCTGCATGTACCATGACCATTGTTATTTCATAAATTACTGGTGAGTTGATATTTATAAGCACAAGAAGATAAAAAATAACTGTTGTATAGTTTGCATATTAATATTTTTTGTTGTGGATCTTGGAAAAGACAGATAAACTTAGCTAGAATGCTAGATTAACCTTGGTCCATGGTTCCATTTTCATGCAGGCGTTGGAACAAAATAAGTAGCACCGCCAGTAACAACTCCAACCATTAAAAAGTGAGTATTTTGTTTCTCAAACTTAGATCGTTTGATGGAATTGCAGGACTTTTTATCTGAATATCTAAAACCAAAAAAAAAACCACATGAGTGTTTAGTATATTGACGTCTTTTATAGGAGCAGAGAACTGGGAACAGAAACACTGTGATTCCTCCATTTAACACCACTATAAAAGTCTAGCCACATCCGAAGAGGTTAGAGTGACAGACGTAGAGAAGAAGGATATATTGGCCAGTCAAATAGACTAAACTTATTTATGTTGGAACTATTTTTTTAGCTCTATAAAAAATGTATTCATATGCTAAAACTATAGTTAGTGTGAATGAGAAATGGAAGTTCAAAGTGAGTTGATTATAAATCTTAAAATGACATTTGTAAAATGTCCCACATTGAAATTATGAGGAGATAATTTTTTTTATATAAAGTGGAGAAAAGAGATTAAAGTTTAACACTTTGATTGTATAAGAAAAGATACTTGGACCAAAGAAAATTTCATGTTTGAAATTTAGTTAATGGTTCAATGGATATTAGACTTGTTGGTCTCAATCTTTATTTTGGACTTTGTGGCTGGCAAAGTTAAAATAGAAATGAAAATATTTTTTTTCTTATAATAATGGACATGGTCAACGTGATTTAAGAGAATGAGTGCAAAGTTGATTTCAGTTTTGTAACTTATGCTTAAATGCACAGTCATGTTGTAATGAGAGAATAATTCTCAAATCTCCATATTAATGACCTTACGTTTGAATGTGTGGTCTATGAAAAACGTATGGTTTGGTATGGGGCTATATAAAAGCCAACACTCTTCTCATTCTGGAGACACATCGATCACAAACAAATATACTTTTTCTTTCTTGTTTTTGTTTTGTGTCTGAGAGTATAGCATAGATATAGGGCCGACATGCTTTTGTTCTCAAGTGCTGTGAGACTAAAGACATATGCAATTGTATCCTGGGATTCTTGAACGTGTAAAACCGGCACACTACGGGCGTTTAAAAGATTAAGGAAAGAGATCTCAATCTCGACTTTGCCTCGGTCCAGTTTTTTTTCAACTACGGTACTATATTGTTGTAATTTTTGATTTATATCTTTTGTAATTTTATGCTTTACATATCAAATTTGCCTTCTAATAAATTTGGTGCCTACAATTTAGATTCTGCAAAAGTCAGTCTCATTCTTGAAGCTCTGCAATCAGGTTTAGCATAAGAAAACCTCACTTAGCATATATCTCTGAGAAGTCTGTAGCGATGGAAGCTTTTGATCTCTATTGAAGAGGAAGATTAGAGACCTAAAATGCTTATTTGGACTATTTATGGGATTTAGCATATTGGACTACAGATTTTTTGAAGCTTCTATATAATAAAACAAAAACCATGTCATTAATAATAGGATTGGGTATTCAAGTATCCATTCAGATTTTCAGGATTAAGTAGTTTAGTCCAATTCTGGTATTTAGATATTTCGGTTGGGGTTTGGTTTGAGTTCAGGTAATCTATTTAAATTATTTTTTTTTTTTTAAATTCATATACTCCTTCTGTTTTTAGTTGTAAGTAGTTTTGGATAAAAACACAAATATTTAGGAGTTGTTATTTTTTTTAAAACAAAATCATTTAATCAATCAATTCAACCAATTATTAAAAACTTAACATTATTTCATTGGTCATACAATATCCAATAAATATATCTAATAAATGAAAAAAATACATTGAAATATGCAAACTATTGATATTGTGAAACAATCTATATTTGCTAAAACATATTTTAAACTGATTTTTCGAAAATGTTAATATATATATATACACTAAATATAACTAACATAATTCAAATATTCAACATTGTTACTTTTGTTGATGAAATCTCTAAAATAAAGGGAAGCTACTGATTTTAATTAATTTTTTTTTATTGTTAGCTTAAAATAAAATATATAGTTGAATAAATAATATACATATTTAAAGTTATGATTTCTAGTAATAGTCAATTTAGTTAAAAATCACACATAAATGAGAAGTCATGACTTCTCTTTTAATATAATAGATACGTTTGAATATTTAACCAATTTCGGTTTGGGTTTGGTTCCACTCTTTTGGATGCGATTGGGTTCAGTTCTTCGGGTTTAGATTTTGTGTCCATCCCTAATTAATAGCAAAACTCATTATTCACAAAATATCCATGTGAGATCCACAAATGTCGAGGTGGACACCTTTAGAAGATGGAAAACTCTCTTATTAATATAATTTTATATATGAAAATTGGTAAAAAGAAACTAAAATAAAACTATTCTTTCTATTTCTTTTATTTTGTTCGTATTTATCCTTTTTCTATTATCATTTTACTGATCACCGGTTTGAGTTTTGATAACAAAAACATAGCATTTTGATTTACTCATTAGTTACTGGGACACGATGTTTCTCCAGTTCATTCAATACGACTTTAATTTCTTCGACCATTTACATATCTATAAGTCTATGCCATATATGAATAAGTTAGTACATTTGAAGTGGATAACTCTTAAGTACAGAGTACTGGTGTTTCTTGATTGGGAGTGTATGCAGTCATTTTGGGTTTTGTATGAACTTGATAATAGTAAAAGAAAACTGAATAATCATTTTTCTTGTAAGTATATTAATCTAAAGAGAACTTTTTTATTGCTAGCGATCCATACATTCATGGATTAAATTTGAACATTAATAAACTTACAAGTTACAACTAACACTAATGTCGTTATGTTCTTGAATTTATATAAAAATCAATAAAATAGAGATAAAATAATGCTAGAAAATCTCAGTAACGTGGACGGTCCCGGCAATGGGCTGTGGCGGCTATATCAATGGTGGGAGCAGGTTTTCGGTAATATACATTATTTACATAGGACAGATTTAAGTCCAAGAAAGGTTTGTTTATTTAATCTTCAAGAGTTGTAAAGTAAGGATAATATTTTATTGCATGTATGTATAAAGTACGAATGTACACATGACTCTACGTATTCGCATATAGTTAAAAGAAAAAGTCTATGACTTGTTTGATAATTAGTTTCACAACTGAACTAGATTGTATTTATGATCCAGCAGGAAACAATCTCATAAGACATATAATTAAATGGTCTATACAAATATTCCTCCCAAATCGGTAAAAAATTTTTTTTTACATAAAACATTGTTACATGCCTCAAAATCTGAGGACCGGTTCTGTATGTGCATTAGTTCTGGTTTGACATCTCATATTATGGTTCGAGGTGAGCTATTAAAGACTCTACGACACATGCATATGACTTATGTGCACATTAATTTAGTGAAATGCTTAATGATTATAAGGTTTATAAAAATGTAGCAGGTTGATATATTAGATAAAATGTAGATCAAGATAAATTTAACTTGATCATCAAGAACGCAAGTATCCGATAAATATTACGTGAATGATTTTTGCATTTGAAAATAACATTCGTCAAGATTAGTTCGTGTTTGTTAATTGGGTTGTTAATCAACAACTATATTTTAAAAATATTAGCGGTTAGATTTATTACAAATATCCCTATGTCACATGCAATCATTTGTCTACCAAATAAAATTAATAACTTATCGTTTTCTTTTACCAAAAAAAAAACAATCTGTCGAGTTTTCGAGGGAAACAAACATTTATCGTTAGACCAAAAAANTCGAGGGAAACAAACATTTATCGAAATTCTCAGCTATGTAGCTCTTAAATTCCATGCACGAGCTATCTATGCTGATTAATAATAAATAAATAAAGACAAAAAGATAGAATAGTAACAGCAGCCATTATCTGTGCGTAACATCAACCAAAAGATAACAATATAATTGTAGTGTATTATTTAGCTTTGGGATTTTTGTAGTGTCCTGGCATGCCAAGTTGAATAAATTATTTCTTTCAAAAACAGTGAAGAAATTACGAAGAAAAAAATTAGCACGAAGCACATGAGCAATTCATCTTCAATCCAATAAGTTATTTATAAAAATAACAAACTTCTTCAGTATATAATCAAATAGTAAATGTTGAATTTGTGGAAAGGGAGGGTAAATGGTATATTATAAACCCCTTTAAATATTTTATTATCAACTTATTAAAAAAAAGATGAAAGCCAGTTCTCAAAAAGAAAAGAAAATGAAAGATATTCACAATTCTTATTCAAATGCTCGGTTTGAATTAGTTTACCCTAGGAATTCCATTCTTGTTCAAGTCAATTTGGTAAAAAAAAATGATAAACCATATCGAAACTCAGTTAACAGGTACATACATATATATATATATATATATGTATATATATGCACCCCATAATTAATCCCTTCTATTAAAAATACAATAAAAATACTAAGAATGATATTAATTATTAACCCAAAAGAAAGGACAAGGCCATAGTAATTATCTGATGATAATTGGAATTTAACATGAATAGGTATAAACAGAACATGTTAGTTAGCTTTTTCTTCTTGTTTTCTTCTTGTCATTGCTTTATCCTAACACGACCAACAGTATATATAATCGTAACTTGGGAACAATCATTCTCCAACCATTGAGAGTTTAATACTTTATAAGTGTCTTGTAAAACAAAATGGCGAGATTCGGGTTAGTTGTTGTGACGATTCTTGTAGTTCTAGGGCTTGTGAGCTTTTCAGAAGCTCAGCTGAAGCTAGGGTTCTACGATAACACTTGCCCTAACGCAGAGAAGATCGTACAAGCTCTTGTCAGCCAACATATCCGCAATGTACCATCTTTGGCTGCTGGCCTTATTAGGATGCATTTCCATGATTGCTTCGTTCGGGTGCGTATTCTTCATTTTTCCAATCATATTTCATAAATTATAAATTATATATTGGCTTAAATACTTTAGTTCATATTATTTTACGCACAGTCAATGTATAAACTCTTGTCCTAAACCACTAAATTAAAATCTTCATATTCATTAAACATAAAGTATATATTTCTTCATAAATACGTATGATACATAAATACATACTTAAACGTATTATGGTGTATGTAGGGTTGTGATGGTTCGATCTTGATCAACGCGACATCGAGCAACCAACAAGTGGAGAAGGTTGCTCCTCCAAATCTAACTGTTAGAGGTTTTGACTTTATCGATTTAGTGAAGACTGTTCTGGAAAAGAAATGTCCTGGAGTAGTCTCATGCGCCGATATCATCACTCTCGCTACTAGAGACTCCGTTGCCGCCATTGTAAGTATACTAAGTACTAAACTCACCTCGTTTAATCTAATTAACCCCAGTACCTTAGCAAACCGATATTGGTTACTTTTCGTTTAGGGTGGACCGACATGGAATGTTCCAACAGGACGCAGAGACGGACGGATCTCTAATGCTACGGAGGCTTTGAACAATATCCCTCCTCCTTTCGGAAACTTCACTACTCTTATTACCCTATTTGGAAACCAAGGACTTGATGTGAAAGACCTTGTCTTGTTATCCGGTAAGAAATCTAACTTTCCAGTTCAGTTTAGTAAAATTTGGGATAAATTTAGGATGGTTGGACCAAGTCTTTAAATCAAACGGCGTCGTTGGTTTAAATAGTCGATGGTATATAACTGGGCCCGTATATGATAAGCAAGTGTTGTTTAAAACATTTTAGGCGCGCACACAATTGGAGTGTCTCATTGTTCCTCCTTCTCAAACCGTCTCTTCAACTTTACCGGCAGAGGAGACCAAGATCCGTCGCTCGACAGCGAATATGCCGACAATCTCAAGTCACGGAAATGTTTATCTATTGCCGACAATACCACACAGGTTGAAATGGATCCTGGTAGTAGAAACACCTTTGACCTTAGCTACTTCAAGCTCGTCTTGAAACGCCGAGGGCTTTTTGAGTCTGATGCGGCGTTGACTAAGGATCCCACGGCGTTGGGTCAGGTCAGTGGCTTCGCCGGAGGATCGCTGCAAAATTTCTTTGTCGAGTTCGGCAAGTCAATGGAGAAAATGGGAAGGATCGGGGTGAAAACCGGGTCGGATGGAGAGATCCGAAGAACCTGTTCAGTGGTTAATTGAAAACCTTTCTTTTGTTTTATTTTTATTTGGGGATTTTGGGTGTTTCTGTTTTTCTACTACTTTGGGTGTTTACAATTTCGAAATGTTTATTTGTGTATGTGGTCAAAATGTTATTTTCGAATAAGTTTCACGTTTGTGAAATCGTTGTAATAAATTGTCAATCGATTTGTTTTCAATAAAAATGTTCTCTGCTCCTTTGTTCAAAAATAAAATTATTTGCATTTCTAAATAAAATTATTTAGACTATATTATTTAGATGCTTAAGTGCATTAGACTATTACTTTTTAAAGAAAACATTTGATTAGTGTTATTCATATACCACAGTGTTTTCTTAAGTTACAAAAAAAAGTGTTTTCTAAGGAATTAGAAAAAGATGAAGCAATTTTTAGGTTAAAATGCAAGAAAGAGGGGAGATTTTGAGATATATATTGGAAACTGTATTCATATTTTAATGGGTTTTCTGCAAAAAGACCCCCAATGTGGTTATTTTTTGCAAATTAATCCGCGAACTCAAAAACCCATGGGTCAACCCTCCAAGTACCAGTCAAACCGCAATATAACCCTCGGCCGTATATATGTGTATTTGACTGTGTATAATTTTACCATTTTCAAACTACATAATCGTTTCTACCAACATATATATTTGTTCACTTAACAAATGCAATTATATATAATTCTAAATTCATTCTGAAATGACCTTAATTATTTATAACATTATATATTACTAATTTTTTATTATTTTTATTCCACAAAAACTTATAATTGTTAACTTAATATGTTTACTAATTATTTTAAATAGTAAAATAATAAATAAAAAATTGGCTATTTAAAAAATTATTTTTTCATTAAAAAAAAAGTATATTTGTTCACTCTAAAAGTATCGCCAAAACGACGTATTATTGAAAAATGTTAAAATTATACACAGTAAAATACACATATATACGACCAAGGGTTATATTGCGATTTGACTGTCACTTGAAGGGTTGTCCTGCGAATTTTTGAGTTCGCGGATTAATTTGCAAAAAATAACCACATTGAGGGTTTTTTTGCAGAAAATCCTATTTTAATAATTGAAAAAACATTAAAATGTTTAAAATAATGAATAAAATGGGAAATATACTTTGAGAAATATAAAGCAAAGAAAACTTATGTTGATAATTAATTTATTTTTAGAAAACAACCTTAATTTTATATCAAAGAAAACATAAAGAAACAATATATTTCCTCAAACTAATGTAGTAGTACCTAGGACCCAAAAGGGTTTATCTCAATGGTGGACCACAAACTATACTGAGCTGAGTAAACTCCCACTCATAAGTGTTTTTACTTCTCTTCTCAAATTCTCCACTGAATGATCACAAAGGTCACCATTTTTCGTAGAAATCTGTACTTAAGAAGGATTGTACTTAACCGTGAACAAATGTTCATAACTCCATTTTGTATGAAGGAGATTTACAGACCGAATAAGACTAGAAATGTTACAGTTCTTTGACTTCTTTCTGCAAAACACTTAACAAATTTGGGGAAAAAAAAACAAACCGTTTAGTCACAGCAGAGTTTTTCAGTCTCAGTGCAAACAACAAAAGAACATGGTGTATACAATTTGGTCGCTGTGACCGGCCGCAGGATTCTACAACAAACGAATGAACATCAATTAACATGGCCTTATACCAATTATAGAGATTATATACATAAAAAGACTAATCATTTAATAAAACACAACCGCACCCTATCTTCTTTACTCTAGGGATCTAGATATTACAATGCTCAATAGCTTCGAGAATCTCACTCCTGCTTTTCACCAACCTATGAAACACTTCTCTAACTTGCCTCTGTAAACCTTCAAGCCCATCCTCCATTTTCCGACAAATCTCCTCCAACTCCTCCACTTCAGCCTTCACTTCCTCCTCTCCATCAAACCTAAACCCATCAGCGAACTCCATCAGCCTCAACCCAATCCTCTCCATCCTCTGCATCTCCTCCATCAACCCTCCACCACCACCACCACAACGCTTCTCCTTCCGCTTCAGCTCTTCTCCAATCCTCTCCTGGATCCCCGCGGCCGCGCTGGCCCAGACCTGATGCCTCGGCAACGGCAAATGAACCGTCAGACCGTTACTTGCCTGGCAAGGAACCGCCGCAACTAGCGTCCACATCACCATCACCATCACGCTGCTCATTATAAACATGGGAGGCGCTTCTCCGCCACGTGGAAGCACAAGATTAGCCGTCATTGCTTGAATCTGCTTCGACGCTGACCAGTTCCTGCTCACGCATCCTCCTCCTCCTCCTCCTCCGCCGCCACGGCCGAACGACGACGACTGCTCCGTCGCCCTCCTACCGCTTCCGCCGCCGCTTTTATTATCAGCGTTTAAAGCGGCGAGGAGGCTCGTGAGAGCCCGTTTAGCTCTCCTAACGGTTCCGTCACTTAACGGANTTAGCCGTCATTGCTTGAATCTGCTTCGACGCTGACCAGTTCCTGCTCACGCATCCTCCTCCGCCGCCACGGCCGAACGACGACGACTGCTCCGTCGCCCTCCTACCGCTTCCGCCGCCGCTTTTATTAACAGCGTTTAAAGCGGCGAGGAGGCTCGTGAGAGCCCGTTTAGCTCTCCTAACGGTTCCGTCACTTAACGGCTGCTGTTTCAACGCCGTGACGGCGATCTCAGCGAGACGCTGGCTTTGTCTGACCGAGTCAACGCCGTTGACTACAGCTGTACAGATATCGAGGGCCTTAACGATCCGGTCAAGCGTCTCCGGTACGAGCGGTTTGGAGATCTGAGCCGGGTTGGCGGTCAGAACCGATTGGAACTCGGTTTCGCAAGACATGAAAGCGTCGAGAAGCTTCCGTAGCCACTGGATCGAGAGGACCGGGTCGGATTCTTCTGAGGGAGATAGTAACTCCGTGAAGCGGTGAGCGACGTGTTTCTGGAAATGTTCGAGTTCTTTGAGTTCTTGGTCGTGGTTGACGTCCATGGAGACGATTTGGTTCCGACGGCTGATTCGGCTTAGGAACGAACCTTGATGCTCCGTCACCGGCGCCATTTAAAACGGAAAACAAAAGGAGATTTTCTGAGGAAGAAAGAGGGAATCTTTTCTTTGGGAGGAAGAGAAATGAAACTTGAGAAGGGTTTTGGGGATTTTTTTGACCAGAGAGCAAAAGTCCATTATATGGAGGAAGAAGACATGTCTTTGTCGGGTAGACTTGTTCTTCTCTCTTCTCGTTTGCTTTTTGTTTTCTTTTCGGTGAATAATTGTTTTTTTTTTCTGCTTTAGTATTTTATTTCCTTTTCCATTTACCTTCTACACAAATGAGCATATTTGTGGTGTGTATTTCGTAAAACCAAAAAAAAACAAATTGCACCCTGTGCACAAAACTTTCTCCCTAGTTAGACAAATACTCTAAATAAAATTTAATATTTCTATATTTCTATACTTTTTCCGCTGCTTTCTCTATTAGTTTGTGAAAAAGTTAGAATGTTCTATTATAAATATAATATTAAAAAATCAAATAAATATATTATAATTCATTTAAATATTTATTTAATAATTTTTTTTTATAAATTACATTTCAATAGTTTTAAATATAATNGTTCTATTATAAATATAATATTAAAAAATCAAATAAATATATTATAATTCATTTAAATATTTCAATAGTTTTAAATATAATTTTTTAAATAAATTTATTCAAAATATCTTTTATATATAATAAAAACACTTTTTATATAAATATTTTTTAGAATTTGTTTTTATTTTAAATAGAAACCCCTTGAAATTAAAAAAAAATTATATATATAACAAAAAAAATTAAAATAAATTGATAGTAAAGTAGTTTTTATATATATTAGAAAAAACTTTTTTTGTTATTTTTGTAGTAGACTTGTTTATATATACAACAAAAACATATTTATATAAAATGATTAATAAATTGTTTATATATATAAATTTTAAAAAGTTTTTAAAATTTTTAAATATTATTAAGTAACAAAAATAATAAAAGTTAAAAAAAAATTCTAAATATATTTAAATTTTTAACGTGAAGATTTTCGATGGCTGGTTTCGATGGCTATGTTAGTATTGGAAGTGGCCAATTCTCATCTTTCATCTCTTGTGATTTATTGTTTTTGGTTTGGGTGTCTGTTGTGGGTTTTTTTGGCTTTTGATTTGATGATATCTAAGCTGATGTCAAGTCGAGTTTTGTTCTAGATCTGAGTTGTAGTGTTTCTGTTTTTCTTCGGTCGCATGCAGACATGATATCTAAGCCGATTCATTTGTTTTCGCCAGTTCTAGTTTTTTGGATTTGTCGGTGTGAAGTGTACTTGATGTGGAGGTATATACTAGACCACTCCTTTATCCACCATGGATCGGGTGAGTGGTTTGAGATAAAGCAGTGGGTTTGATTTGTAAGTCTTTTCTTGCAAGGAGGAGTTTTTGCTCTGCAGATCGATGTTCTGTCAAACAACTGTCTGCGTGTAAGACCTGTAAATCTTCGATGGTGTTTTTCCTTTTAGCGTTTCAAGTTCGTAGGTCCTTAAGTTGGGTTTTTGGTTTTGTCTTGTTTTTGTCTCGCCTCCGTTTTGCAGCCGTCTCTAGTGTTGATGTAAGTTCATTCTCGCATATATATTTTTACTAATGTTGCGCCTGTGTTTAGTTTGGTGGTGTAACTTCATGGTTGGGTTCGCTTAAGTCATTGGTTCATTGGTCATCTTCATTCTCATGATTAGTAATTCTCAAGAGTATCTGCAAATTGACCAGTCAATTAGTTCTAGTTTTAGTAATTATAGCTCTCCAAAGCTTATTTATCGTATTATTCTATCTCCTTGGCAACTTTTAAACAACTCCGGCACAATATTTTGATATTTGGCGGTTACAAATATTTTGGCGATCCCTTTTCTGGATAAACTAAAATTTATGTATGTTTGACAATATACATTCCGTCAGAATTTATGGTAATTGGTTAACTGACCAAGTACCGAGACAAGAATATGCTTCATTTGTCGAAAAAAATCGACAAAGTTCCAAGGAATGAAGCATCTTCTCTGCATGCTTTTTGATTGGAGAAAATTAGTTTTTGTTAGAATTCTTTTGGAATATTTCTGATATGGCGTTTTATATGACATGAAGATATTTCTAATTTTAAATAGCCTTTTTAATATTTAAATAAATATTAAACATATTAAATTAATAATCATAATAGTTATAGACTAAAAATAAAAATTAGTAATCCACAATATTATAAATAACTAGTAAATATTAGCACACATATTTGTTAACAAAAAGGTAAGGGTTATGTTTTATTTAATTTTATAAAAATGAAGCATAACATTTAATTTGAAATAAAATATTTAAATCAGCATTTTAAAAATGAAGATCATATCAATAAAATAAATTACGCATATATTCTTAATTATTTTATATAATTTGCATATAATTATACAACTATATTTAATTGATCTTTAATCAGTTTATATACTAAACCATATTCTGATATCCATTTATCCTGATATCTATACATCGCGGTTTCTTAAAAATGACACCAATTCGGTATATTCAGTACTGCTAAATCTAAACCATATTTTAATTATTTTTGTTTTACCAGATTAAGCACTCATATAT
>OVBX01003881.1:0-15759 GCA_900406325.1 Erucastrum elatum | reverse complement strand
TATATATATATATATATATATATATATATATATATATATTAAGAATTTCACCTAATGGTTGGAGATCCTCTAAGATTGTACTAGATTTTGACACGTGCTTTCAAAATGCGTATTTATGTTTGGTGAAAACTTTATACAATCATATTTATATAATATGTCTTGTATATGCATTTATATAACCCGTCTCATATATGTATTTTACATCGGGTTTATGTTCGGTTAAAACTTTATTGTACATGTATTTTTAGGTTTTTAATTTTAAATTAGATATTTTAAATATAAATCAATATAAAAGTTTTATAGTTTTGATCGGTGTTTTAAAACTCGACTCGAACCTGCGGTTGAACAGGTTGATAACCCAGTATTTTTAATATTATGATTTTTTAATGATAAGACAAATTCGGTGATCATAAGTTGAAAATTTGTTTAAAATATACATATATTTTTCAAAATTGTTTTAAATGATAATGATTGTTGTCAAAATTAATAATTTTATAATTAGGAAACCGGTGGTTAATGAGAGTATCAAACATGGAAATAATCGATACAATATCAAACATAAAAATAATCGCAGACCGAAATTGAATTAAGAAACTGATAGTTAATGACAAACTAAAAAAAACAATTAAGAAGAAACCGGCGCAGAATGTCCAGAATATCCTTAATGAATACAATGAAATACTCTTCAATAGAGATAAAAAGAGTAAAAATCTAAAACATGCTTCTTTAATAGTATAGATTAAAATAGTGAATATGGTGAAAAAGACTACCGGAACAATAACAAAAAGAAGATAAAACAAAGTAACAGATCAAGGCAGCGATTATGGGCTGTGCCTAAATTTTACATTGAATCATAACTAAATCTATAAATGAAAACTAGAGAGAACATGCTTTAGGAGAAAAAAAATCGTTGGCTGAATAATCGGATATGGATCCATGTTCCTGGCGTCAGTGCCTATACTTGGATACTATGAACACTAATTTCGGTTGGTCAAAAAATTGTAATGAGATTTTGAATGCGTTACCATTAAGATAATATATGAGTTTAGTCTGTAGACTTTCCATAAGAGCACCTCATCACTACGCGAGAATGGCGAGGTCATGCCATGTCCGGTCTATCTTGAGTATTAGCTCTAGGGTTCTCAGAAGATATGACACACGAATTGCGATACATTTATTGTGAACTAGTGAACCAAAATATATAGCCGGAATCAAATATTAATACACGATAAAATTCAATTATAAGTTATAACCTTTTGACCAAACAAATAAAAAATAATTAGTTATAACCAGGGATATTATACTAGGTCTTTTTAAAAAAAAAAACTACCAGTTATGTAATACAATTAGTGACGTGGTTTCACAACAACAAAAACCAAAATTTGTAGCGTGAAAATTTATCAGCATATAAAGATTGTTGGAGATGAGTTTAATCCCACTCCAAACCTGGTCCATAAATCTAATCCAAAAGTGTAAAGGTATGTTAAGAAGACAATCGATCCATGAAGAACGAAGGTCCATCCCAATTATTTGGAATAAAGTTTTCGTCGGTCTGATCTGATCAACCCAAAACATAAAAGAGATCAGATCATTAAAGATGGTCTCTTAATGACACTAGATATTTACTGAAAATCACGTGGCCGTTAGCTCGTTACGATTCTCTTTAGAAGAATAAGAAAATGATGGCAAAGGAAAAGTGGAGGGGGATCCAAGTCTTTTCATATCAAAACTATATTCAAATGTGGGCCAATTGTCAGCTCAACCGGTTTCAGCTCTGTAGGCCAATTGTCATGCTCGCGAGTTCGAAACCCGGCTGAAGCGAACTGCTCTTCCATGTCATAAAACGGTAATGGGCCTTGTCCCAGAGAAAAACCTCCCGGGTGTAGCTGGCCGCTGCCTGACCGGGCCCTGGGGAATGACCCACCAAGTGAGGAACCCCAGGATTATCAAAAAAAAAAAAACTATATTCAAATTACTCTCGTGTTCACTTGTATTTTTATACTTCTAGTTATAAAGCTGAAAGAATTAATAATAGACACCTTATATACCAAAATCATCAATAACCAATATTTTAATTTGTTGTTTTTCAGTACATTAATCTAGGTGGGTCGTCTAGAAAAAGATAAATCTCCTACAAATGTTAAGCAATTTTCATTTGACTCTCCGACATTTAAAAGAACAACTGCAAGGCTTGATAAGAGACCTGGAAAGTGATATATCCACGTCCAGATTAGGGAGTAAACAGTTAAGTTGTCAAAATATCGGACCATTCGTGGACTAGCTAGCATCGTCCATACAGGATTACAAGAATTTATTTAAAGTAAAATCATATCATATAACAGTGAGACTATATTCCGATAAAAAAAAAGAGTTTGGCTATATATAGCTACGAAAAACAGATAAACGTGTCCACTCCAGGCCAATAATTACGAAAAATGGTGAGGTCGTGCCATGTTCCTCTCGAGCTGTGTAATGAACATGCTACGTTATGCTTGGTCTCACTATTTCTTTTTCTTTATATCATCTTCCTAACCCTAACAATACCTTGAATTTGAAAGCAATATAAGAAAACATATTTAATGGATTGAAAAAGCCCGCTAAAACATCAATAACGGTGAATCGGTGATGAGATGTGAACTTGAAGTCTTAGTTGTATTTCTTTTTTTTGTTAAAGGGTTTTCATCTTAGTTGTATTTCTTTTTTCGTAATTCTTTTATCCGCTATTTGTAATCCTTATAATATCTGTGAAAAATTAAAATTGTATAAGAAGATTTAACATTTTACAGAAAAAAATGAACTTGAAGTAGACACCAGGAGGAACAAGAAGACCTCAAGAATCGTTTTTGGTTTTTGGTTTTTGGTTTTAACTTTAAAATTTCACTGATTGGAAAATAATCACTATATTGTACATGTCACGTTACCTATTACCTTTGACATAGTTGTACACAATCATATATACATATATTAATTTACTTTTGTAGATAGTTTTCAATCTTTTGATTATTCATAATTGAGAGAAGCGAACAATATTCTTCACGCCGGAATGTTCCAATTAATTTATCTAATTTAACAAATAGTCAAAAGAAATATAATTAATTTGTTGGTTTCCCAAAATTATTAATGTGTGTGTGTTTTAGATACATCTAATTATGGTTGTTGTCATTACAGATCATTGGGTCCATGAGTACAATAAGTAACCAATTACAGATTCAAATCATTTTAACATATTGTTGCTTCTTACATTTAACAACTACAACTTCTATCTTCCTCTCTCTTATTCGTGGGAAAAAAACCTTCGACCAACCAAAAAATGGTGGCTGTCTTCTACAAAGACATGTTGAGCTGGTACTTGCTCACCCTCAAGATCCGAGAAAAACTCGAAGCCGAGAACCAGGGACAAGGATCCGAACCGGTTAATCAAGATCCAAACCTCCCATCTTTACCTGAACTCACCAGATCCGATCAAGATCAAGAACAAAGCATTCATAACCACGACCAAACTCTGTCCGAAGCAAGTAAGATCGAAATAACCAAAGAGAGTCCAAAAGAGCCACGAGATGACTGGGTGATCTCAATCACAGACAAACTAGAGCAAGCACGTAGAGACGACGACACGACCATCTGGGGCAAACTCTGTATCTACAGAGTTCCGTATTACTTGCAAGAAAACGACAACAAATCTTATTTCCCTCAGACCGTCTCGCTTGGTCCGTACCACCACGGTAAAAAACGGCTCCGGCCTATGGACCGTCACAAATGGCGTGCAGTCAATAGAATCTTGAAACGTACGAACCAAGACATTAAAATGTATATTGACGCCATGAGAGAGCTCGAAGAGAAGGCTCGAGCTTGCTACGAAGGCCCTTTTGGTTTGAGCAATAACGAGTTTATCGAAATGCTTGTTCTTGATGGTTGTTTTGTTCTTGAGCTCTTCAGAGGAGCCGTTGAAGGATTCACCGAACTCGGGTAAGTTTCCGGATATCTCAAATAATTGCTAAACCAGTCTCAATCATTTTGATTTTGAATTGTTGTATTTTTTTTGTATTTTGTGTAGATATGCACGTAATGATCCGGTTTTTGCAATGAGAGGATCGATGCATTCGATTCAACGTGATATGATAATGCTGGAAAATCAACTTCCGTTGTTTGTACTAAACCGATTATTAGAGCTACAGCTTGGTACACGCAACCAAACCGGTTTAGTGGCTCAATTAGCGGTACGGTTCTTTGATCCACTAATGCCACGGATGAGCCAATGACCAAAACCGACCAGTCAAAACTAGAGAACTATCTGGCAAGAGATAAAGCCTTTGACCCATTCGCCGACATGGGCGAGTTGCACTGTCTTGATGTTTTCCGTCGGAGTCTGCTCCGGTCTAGTCCTAAACCGGAGCCAAGGTTATCAAGAAAGAGATGGTCTTCTCGGAATACGCGCGTGGCAGACAAGCGCAGACAACAGCTTATACATTGCGTAACGGAACTGAGAGACGCCGGTATTAAGTTTAGGAGAAGGAAAACCGACCGGTTCTGGGATATTCAATTCAATAACGGTTATCTAGAGATACCAAGGTTACTTATTCATGACGGTATGTTCACGTTTTCCACACTAATATATCTCTTTTTAAATCCCTGCCCCATATTAGTTAGTATCGTATCAAATGGCTGAAGTAAGGAAGTGTCATTGGTTATTCCTTATATATTGACTTATTCAAAATGATGTAAGCAATGCAAAAGAGTTTGATTTGATTACACCAACAAGAAATCTAGGTGATGTAACAAATAAAAAAAAATAAACAAGAAAAATCACATGATTCCTTATTTCCTTGCACCTTTGTTTTGTAGGTACCAAATCTCTGTTCTTGAACCTTATCGCTTTTGAACAGTGCCATATTGACTCGAGGAATGACATAACGTCCTACATAATATTCATGGATAATCTAATAGATTCTCATGAAGATGTTAGCTACTTACACTACTGCGGTATCATCGAGCATTGGCTAGGGAGCGATTCTGAAGTTGCGAATTTGTTCAACCGTCTATGTGAAGAAGTTGTTTTTGATACAGAAGATAGTTATCTATCTCGTTTATCTGTTGAGGTTAACCGTTACTACAATCAAAAGTGGAACGCTTGGAGGGCTACCTTGAGACACAAGTACTTCAATAATCCATGGGCAATTGTCTCGTTCTGCGCTGCAGTTATTCTACTCGTCCTCACATTATCTCAAAGTTTTTATGCTGCTTATGCTTATTATAAGCCACCTAGCTAACTAACTTCCATTATTATGACAGAAAAATGATTTTTTTTTGTTTTTCTTATATATGTTATTGTCTTATAATAAGCTAAGAAGTAAGAACCTTGATACTGTAACACTCGGGTTTTGAAAAGCTATGGTGTAATTTTTTGTTCTGATATTTCAAAATTCAGAAATAGATTATTGATGTGTATGATGACTATCAATTTTGTAATCCATGTTTTGCAAAATAAAGAAAATAGTCGTTCAATTTTTAAAGTTCTACATTTTTTTTGAATTTACTTGTCCCCAATAAAGAAAATGGGAACATAATATAAATGTCACCAATAATCGTCCGCATAATTGGGCCCAGTAATATGAATGTTGAAGTCACCACAATTTTACGTGTCTCTCAAGTAACCCTATCTTTGTCTTTGAAATTTGTTAGGACTGCATAACAAAAAACAAAGAAAGAAGAACAAACATAAAGGCACCAATCTTCTAATTTAAATTTTCTTCTGAACGCCCACCAATCTTCTAATCAAATTGCAATTTATAAATAGGATAGGAGAACATTTTTTTAATTGTTTTCCAATGTGTGTTTTATAGTAGGCAATGATGATTTTACTCCTACATCGGAACTTGGAACTCCATTTTTAGCTCTTCAATGATCAAAGAATATAACGTCTCGAAAACTTTTCGTCCATCTTGTTTAGAGAGTCTTGATCAAGAATAACAAATAGTTAGCTTCCTTCCTCCTGCACTGCATAACTTTTTTTTTCTTCTTCTGGGAGAACTATCTTTTTAGTGACAGAGATCTCTCTAAGCGGAACCATCTTGAACCATTTTACGGACATATATACTAACTCTTGAACCGGAAGTCAGCTTAAATATAACCAGTTTTTGTGGCAAACCAAATGAATCCTGCAGAAAAAAATAACATAAACACAAGAAGATTTGTTATTATTAGTCTTCACTCAATCAGAGAGTTTACAAGAAGAAGCAGAGATTCTTAACTACCTGTCCTTGGTCTCCATCAACGTTTTCAAACGCTTGATCTGCTTCCTTTGAGCTATGGAAAACAACAAACGCACAATAGCAACCTCTCGATGTCTTTGCTGGCTGCCAAAAAATAAGAATAGATAACAAAAACGAGGTTTAGCCGTTAGTGATCCTTTGAGAAAAGAAAAGTGAAATTATATGATGGCATGGTTTACCTTAACATCAAGAGTAAACTCTCCAGAAAGGATTTTCTCTAGCTCTTGAGATGTCACATTGTGAGGGATTTTATGTATAAAAAGCTTTGCCTTCTCAACCTCCAACATCTATGGAAAATGTTACAGTTATTAGAGTTTAATGAAAACGTATAAGTTTTGGTACAAATCTTCAAACCTCTTTAGATGGTGGGATTGTTGTGTTAGCTCTTTTCTCAATAACAGCAAGTGCAAGTTTCATCGCAGCTGTTGCGTCGTGTACACAATCATGAGAGNGTGTACACAATCATGAGAGACCCCTGCCTTTCTGACTTCATAACCCAAAATAGACTGCATAAAAAAAAAAAAAAAAACAGTTGCAAAGAAGAAGAAAAAAGTTAGTGATACTGTCCCTCAAAATTAGAAAGAAAAGCCATTGAGAGACTTTTACCTTGCAAAGGTTGTTAAGTGAAGCTCTTTTGGGCCTTCTTGCGTTTGAATACTTGAATACAAGTGAGGTATCGATTACTTTTGGATGATCTATCTTCAACACTGGGATCAAAACACCAATAGTATTTGTAACTATAAGCCAATACAACACAGACTCTAATGAGAAATTAATCTTAACTTACCTTCCAGGTCTTTGTTCAAACTGTGACCAACCAGAATCGCACCATTTGAAAGAAAAGGCTGCAAAGTTTCCTGCAACGTTTCACAGAATCATAAGAAAAAAACTACTATGTAAATGTCAGTCCCTGTAATCCCTGTAAAAAACTACTGTGTCTTCAGTTCATTGTATAGGGTACCTGAATATCTGCGAGGGAGAGGGTAGCTTTTTCGATAACTTCAGCAGTAATCCCTGTAATGTCAGTCCTATAGTCAACCACATGTTTCTCCGGTTTCACAAACTCGTCAAGAATCACCTAAAACCATGAACAAATCAAACAGCATTTTGATCACATTGATAAAAGGACCTCAAACATTTTGTAAACCTACAATAATACACCTTTAAATGGCGGTTAACAGCACCAACTCTGACTAAACCCTCAGTTCCATCGTCGCAAAGAACCATCTCACAGTCAACAGCCACCATTTCGGTTGATTCCATCACCTTGGAACTCTTCATTCCAACATCGGATACAAACCAGTCCTGTTTTTAAGCAAATCACAAACTCTTTAAAGAACCACAAGAAAAAACTTGTAAAGATAGAGCTGCATTCATTGTTGTTCAAGAGAGTAAACAAAAACCTCGGAGTGTGGCTCGAATAAATAGTCTACCGAGTAAGCCGGATGCTCGAGCGTCAATCGTACTAGACTCTGCACTGTCAAAACATAATTCATATCAAACTTGTACACACACACACACACACACAAAACATGTCTTTTTAACTTCAGTTTTCCACCTGTTCAGGAGTGTCGTCACCAGGAGATTCCTGCTCCAACTTTTCAATTAGGAGACAATTGGCGTGACATTTCAGAACCTAAAGACGAAAAAAAAAGAAACTTTAGTTGAAGAACACATTCTGTGGGGTTAATCTTCTTTTGACTTAAACCTGCAAATCTTGTTTCTTGTTGAAGGTTGTGAGAAACGAGACCAAATCTTCACGGGAACGCTTGGAAGGGTCATTTGGTGATCCGATCTTCTTGTCTTTATCGTCTAAGAAGTCCTTCCATGCTCCGTTTTCGCCGCGCAGGCCTCGGCTCTGTGCTAGCTTCACCAACTCTTCAAGAACCTGAAAATCAGAAAGAGGTCATTCAAGAAAATTGCGAAAAATCATTTTGAAGAGAGAAATCAGAGCAAACAGCTGAGGGAAAAAGACGAACTTGTTTCTCGGCGTTGGCTAGTTTAAGCTCCATTGTACGAGACGGCCAATGTCGGTTGAGTGGCGACTCTGCTAGTTTCCCAGCGACGAGGGGAGAGTGAATGTTGGCACTAACTGTTTCCGAGCAGAGAAGCACAAACACAGTTTACTTTTAGGGTTTTTTTTTAATGTCCCTAAAAATTGTATAAAATTGAGTTAATTAGGTAGATATACACAAAGAATAGAGATACCATTAGTTGGGGGAGAAATGGTAGAATTGAGGGGGAAAAATTTGGGGGGATATAATGTATGGGATGCAAATAAAGAATAAGGTGAGTGTATAGAGTGCAAATTCCCTAAAATTAATGTTGGATAAATTAACAAATCTTGAATTTCAGGTTTAAGAATTTATATGGTAACTATGTATGGTTATATAACATATTGTTCACATAAAGAAAAATAAAAAACATAAAATATAACTTGTAAAACCTTTTCTAATTTTTTTATTGTTATAAGCATGGAAAAATAGTAACAAATAATACTGGATTTAAACTAATCGATGATAATTCTAGATAGATGGTAACATGCGCATATATTCATAAAACAAAAAAAAATAATGTTACCCTCATTTAAAATGGTAACAAACAGAGGTCAGCCAATTTAATAAACTAATCGAAATTGAATTACAATTAAAATTAATTCGCAAGCTCAATTATGCATGGGCATTCAGGATCCCATTCGGGTTTCGGTTTTTCGGATTTATCAAAATCAGTTACATTCGGCTTATATAAAAGTTCGGTTCGGGATCGCTTCGGATTTTGTCGGGTTCGGGGTCAGTAAATCTTAAAAAGACATGTATAACCCATTGTACTTTCGGATTCAGATCTCATTCGGTTCTTCGGTCTAAAAATACCTGATTAATACCTATTTTGTAACCAAAACAAAGTGAAATCGGTTCTTCGAATTTAAAATACATGATTTGTACCTATTTTAATAACGAGGACATAAATAAAATCGATTCAAAAATAATAAAAAACATCAAACATGATCATTCAAAATCAAACGAAAGATAAAACAAAGTTATTGACAGAAAAAAAATTCAAATAAATGAAGTATAAAACAAAAACTAAGTTCTTATGAAATAAAAAACATTATTTACTGAAAACAAAACCAAAATCTAAAAATTTCAAGGTTCAACCGCCATCTTTAACCATCAACCTTTATGTAATAGATAATTATTTTAGAAGTTCAATAATATCTTAAAGTAATTTGGATACATATTAGAAAATAAGATCATGTTTGGTAGAAGTTATTTTTTATGATTTTAAATATTTCGGGTTCTATTGGATATCCATTTAGGTTCGGGTTCGGTTCGGATAATAATCATAACCCATCATACCATAAAACAAGATCCATTCGGTATTTCTGTCGGGTTCGGATCAGTTTGGATTCATTTTTATCGGATAGGGTTCAGGTTGGATTTTCGGGTTCGGTTTATTTGCCCAGCCCTAAACTCATATATAATTAAAACAATTTGTTATACAATTAAAAAGCAAAAAATTAGTTACCTCATAGATATAAAAATTATAAATTATGAACTATTTTATTTACACAATAAGTTTTTTTTTTAAATTATGCATAAAATAAATTAAAATTTTAACTGAAAAAATGATGCAGTTTGAAAGTATTATATATATATATATATATATATATATATAAATAAGGAGATGAGGAAATACTTAGGGAACTCTTCTTCCAGTCAAGATATGTAGGTCTGGGCACGGATCGGATATCCGAGTTTTTAAAAGTATTTGTGATTTGATTCGTATGTTACAAATATCTAATTTTTGTATTTGCTTTGCTTCGGAGAAATATGGATATTCGAAAAAACAGATATCCGGAAAATAAATAGATATTTTCAGATATTTGCGAATACTTACAGATATCTCATATGTTTGGATTAATACAAATAATCTTAAAATTTTGATGGAGATTTGTTTTGTATAATTTATTTTTACATGATATATAAGATAAAAATTAAAATAATTAGTAAATCTACATATTTTGTAAAAAAAAATAAACTTAGTTAACAATTATAATAACACAAAACTTAAGAAAAAAATATAATTACCATAAAATGTTTTTCTTCCTTTTATGTACTACTTTTATATAAGTAATAATATGAATAAAATTTGTCAATTCATATGTCAGAATAATAATTATATAATTTTATACATATAAAACTTTAAATATAATCATGATATACATGTACTTATATATTGCTGAATCGGATCGTATATCCGCCCCCCAAAATTTTAGTATTTGTGATTTGCTTCGTTTTTTATGGATATTAAATTTTAGTAGTTGCTTCGATTTGTAAAATTACGGATATCCGAATTTTTTGGATCAGATCGAAGCGAATAACGAATCAAAATTTACAGATATTTTGCCCACCCTTAAAGATATGGTGATCTAGATTCTGATATTGATCTTGAAAGGGAAGGTCTTGGAGATTTACTGCATACATGTTTGATAAACACAAAGCTCCATCTGGTTGACATCATTTCTGAAAGCTAACATTTACGTCTCTTTAGTCTTTATCCATATGCTCTCTCTCTCATTTCAGTNGACACCAACATCCTTTCAAGAGGATAGCTTAAAGCTCAACAATCAACAATCAACGAATCCACAAGATCATTAGTCTCCTAAAGTGCTTGAAGGTTCTCCTAGAAGAGATGATATTCCTCATTTCCTTATTAATTGCACCGAAGACAGCTGATGGAGGCAGAGAAACATTGTTGTGAATGAGGTTATTTCTCTGCTTCCAAACATGGAAGATTACTGCCTGAGAAGCCAGCTTTCTAAGTAGCAGCATCCTCCGCGACGACGCCGAACGGATCCAAGATAAAAGTTCAGTCCAGTCCATTAGGCCCTGCGGGGGAGGTGCACATCGAGTGAAGACCATATCCCAAACAGCGCTGCTGTAGCGGCAAGAGAGGAAGAGGTGGTCTCTAGTTTCAGGAAGCAAGTTGCAGAGAGGACATGCTATTGGGATCGCCATCCCCCAAGACACCAATCTGGAACGCGTTGGCAAGCGATCATAGTTAGCCACCCACATTGTGAAAGCATGCTTAGGAACCGCTCCCTTGAACCAGACAACGTCACGCCAATCTTGAGGAGGTTGTCTCGGTCTAAGCACCTCCCAAGTTGCTCTAGAATTAAAAACATTCAAAGGGAAATCAGCAGCTTTCCATTCAAACACATCATCAATATTATGAGGTAAAGGAAGAGCAATAGTAGTAAGATAAGAGTGGAGTTCAACTTCCTTTTGAGATCGTGGATGAGGTAGCAGCCAAGCATTGCCATTAATAGTATCAGCCACTAAGGCCTCTTTGCGTACCCGCAACGCCCGCGGCCCGAGAGGACCAATATGGTTTATCAGCTGACCAAATGGCGTCCAAATATCAAACCAGAAACTTGTCGATAAGCCATTCCCCACCACAATATTGCAGAATTGTAAAGCTAGGGGTCTAAGCTTCAGAATCCTCTTCCAAGCCCAGGAATCCGTAGCAGCAGGTTCAATGGTCCAAAAAGAGGCGGTATTAAGGTGGTTGCTCCGATGCCACTCAGCCCACAACGATGAGGAGTCAGACAGTAGGAGCCAGATGAACCGGAGACCTAGCACCTGATTCCATACACAAAAGCTTCTCAGCCCCAAACCACCTTCATCTTTAGGGAGACATACTGTAGTCCAGGCGACTTTAGCTAACCCCTTCTTCTCAATGTTACCAGACCAAAGAAAACGCGCACAAAGAGATTCAATATTGGTGATACATCCCTTTGGTAGCATAAAAGCAGAGGCCCAAAAATTAATCAACCCAAATATGACAGTCTTTAGTAGCTGAAGCCTCCCAGCAAAGGAGAGCAATTTAACCGACCAGGCTTGAAAACTTCTGGTTACTTTATTAGTGAGAGAAGCATACTCTGAGATCTTTAACTTTCTGCTCATAAGAGGGAAACCAAGGTATCTTACGGGGAGAGTACCAGTAGGGAATCCATAGCTCGAAATCGCTAATGATTCACTATGGTCCAAGCCCGCAGTGAAGAGCTCAGTCTTGGTGGAGTTCATTTGTAGACCGGACCAAGAAGCAAAGTCATCCAGAGTCTCTGAAATTCCATGCAGGCTGTTACTAGTGCCGTCAAAGAAGACCATTACATCATCAGCAAACATTAAATGAGATATCTGCAGCTGCTCCGTTCTCGGGTGGTAGCCAATATTCCCCTCATCATATCTCACCCGAAGTAGCCTTGACAAACACTCCATTGCCAATACAAAGAGATATGGGGACAGAGGGTCGCCTTGCCTTATACCTCTGGTACTTTTGAAGAAGCCCCCTGAAGTTCCATTGATCGAGACAGAGAACGAAGCCGTTGTGAGGCATTGGGAGATAAGGTTGATATACTGATCCGGAATGGCTAAGGCGTGAAGAGAGGCTAGGATAAAGTCCCACCTGACACTGTCAAAAGCTTTGCGCAGATCCACTTTCAGCATACCTCTAGCAGAGATGTTGCGAGTGTTGTAACCATTAACCAAATCAGTGGCAAGTAGAACATTTTCCGCAAGCAAACGGCCAGGAAGAAAAGCGGACTGAGTTTTAGAGATAACCAGTGGGAGAATGTCTTTCAGCCTTGAAGCCAGGAGCTTTGGAATCACTTTGTATACAGTATTCAGACAAGATATGGGTCTGAACTCGGAAGGATGAGAAGCATTAGGGATCTTGGGAATTAAAACCAGGTTCGCTGCATTCCATTGTTTGAGCAGACATCCAGACCTGAAAAATTCTTGTATTGCTTCAGTGATCTCAGGGCCGATGACGGGCCAGGCAGCAGTGAAGAATTCGGTAGAGTAGCCATCAGGCCCTCCTGTTTTGTTTTTTGGTAGGGAGAAGAAAGCATCCCTAATCTCCTGAGCCGTAAACACCTTCACAAAGCTTGCAGCCTGCTCATTTGAGCATTTAAAATCGTAGATGAGGTCAAGATCGGATTGCTCAAACATCTTCGGGGTGGTAGTGCCCCCCCATGAGATCCGAGAAGTAATCAATACACTGCTTCTGAATTTCCGGCAGGGAGTCTATCCTATCACCATTGGCAGTTATTAGGAAGTGGATATGATTTTGGGCTTGCCTAGAAGCTGCATATCTATGAAAGAGCTGAGAGCTACCATCCCCATAAGCCAACCAATTTATTCTGGATCTCTGAAAGAAGAAGGAGGTCTCCGCAGCAGAGAGCTCTTCCCATTCATGCGTCGCTTGAAGCTCGAGGGCCGCATTAACTGTGGAGGGGTTAGACAACATTGTATCCTGAGCAATCGACAGCTTCTCAAGCGCTTGAGCTGTCCTTTGTTCAATCCCTGAATAGCTCTGGTTACTGAAATCCTTAATGCACTTCTTTAAAAGCTTCAGTTTCCGCGATACTCTGAACATCGCCGAACCTGTCACGTTAAAGGAGAACCAACAGTTGCACATCATAGCAAGAAAATTAGGATTTAAGGTGATGAAATTATAGAACCTGAAAGGTTTCTTCACTCTAGCGCTGAAAGGTTCTAGAGAGATGGCAATGACAGCGTGATCAGAGAATTGCGGACTACCAAAGAAGGCCACCGACGACGGGAAGAGATAATACCAGTCATCGTTCACCAAAGCCCGATCAAGCTTATTGGCAATAGGGTTCAATTTGTTCTTGTTCCACCAAGAAAAAGTATTACCTCTGAAATTCAAATCATCAACCTTGGCGGAGAGGAGACAATCATTAAACTCGCGGATTCTCTTATCCAAGTTGAGAGAGACAGGCGCAGAGTGCTCTTGAGGGTCCCTTATCTGGTTGAAATCCCCTAGAATGAGCCAAGGTTTCGAATCCAGCTGATGAGAGGAAGACAATGCCGCAATCTCAGACCACAAGCTGCGACACTCATTCACATCATTAGAGGCGTAGATGGCCGAAATAAATAAATTAGACTGCACCGAGGGCCAAGTAACTTCCACTGTTATCATCTGAAGAGACTTAGAGATAACCGTAACCAAAAGAGAAGGATGCCAAATGATCCAAATTTTTCCGAGAGGCGAGAAACCATAGTTGTCTTCCGAAGCCCAACCAGGAAAAAGATCCGCCATAAATTTATTTTTCTTAGGAAGCTTGACGTGAGTTTCAAGTAACGCACCAAAAAAGGGAGAGTGCTTCCTATACCATTTACGTAATCCGCTGCGGTGACTGAGTTTATTTAAACCGCGTAGGTTCCTGCAAAAAAGATCATACGACATTAAATTAATTGATTTTGGGGCCCCCGCCCCGGTTACTCTTCAGACCTGAGAATCTTTTTCTGTTACGAACCAGCTCAAAATCCGGCTCATGCTTACTGAACTCACCCTCTTCAATCTCAGAGTCAGAGGACTCGACATCTGATGAGTCCGGTTGAATCTCAGAGTGAGAGGACTTGGAGGTACGAGAGGGGCTTCTGGGAATGGGACGAGACGACCCCGCAGCACTGGACTCACCTCTCCTCTTGTCCTTATCAGTACCTAGCTTGGACTGAAGCGATATCTCCACCGTAGCAGTGTCAACATTAGTGACCGCAAGCGTAGAGTTCGCAGGGAAATGCTCAGCTTGCTGAGGAAGGCCTTGCTTAGTAGCTTGCTTGGAGTTGTCAACTGGAACCCACTGTTGCTTAGCCCTGGATCTGCTCCGCCTAGTCTTTCTACCCCTGGCCCCCTTGGCAGGTGCTTTGGGACACTGATCGGAGACATGGTCCGAAGAGTTACAAAACGAGCACGGCTTGGGTACAGAGGGGCAACGTCTCACGGAGTGACCTATCTCTTTGCAGAACTCACAAACCGGGGGCATCCATGGGCTCGAGACGAGGACTCTACTGATCACACCTGAGTCGAACTGAACATTGACAGCTTCAGGTAGAGGCTTCCTGGGATCAATAATAGTGAACACTTTGGCAACTTCAAGGTTGGTTTTATTTGCAGTGGCAGGATGCAGGAAGCGAGGATGACCAACTAGACCAGCTATACGCTCCAACCCATCATCATTGAAGAATTGTAGGGGAACCTTTCGTAGTTCTAACCATATGGGTGCTGATGTGAGCTCCGGCTTGGAGGGAATAACACCAGGTTCCCATTTATCAACAAACATAGTCTGTCCTTCTATTTGCCACAACTTCTGCTTGATGACTCTGGATCTCGTTGCCGCATTCGGAATCCTGAACAGAAACGAGAATCCTTCCATTTTAGATACCGCAATGTCTCTGTATTGCTTGCTCCAGATGCCGTTAACGATGTTGTGGAGAGTTCCCTGCGAGGGCGGGTCGGAGTAGAACTGGCCCAACACAAACGGTTCCCATGATTTACGGTTCTTCTCTATCACAGAGTTTGGTATTTTGATACACGCTTCACCAGAGGGGAGGGTGAACGCTGTTGGACCCGAATATAACCCTCAGGCGAGGTCACGGTAAAATGTAAGCTGCCAAGTGGG
>OVBX01003878.1:0-15548 GCA_900406325.1 Erucastrum elatum | reverse complement strand
AAAAAAAATTAAATTCAAGTCTGCTATTAATGCAGACCTAATCTTTAGGTAAAAGGTGCAGTCTAAGACAGACCATCTCTCGGATATTTATATAAACATATTCGCAGTTGCGGTGAGCAGAACAATGTGACTTAGTTTCTCCAAGATCCGTTCAATAGACCACAACATCCGCTCAAGTTTTCGTAAAGTTTTTTGATATATTATTTGTCCAGATGTACCATGGTCATCACTGATCATCGCCGGTGTGATGAATTTTCCATTCACTAGATATTATTTTACATATTATATTTTCATAATTTATATACAGTATTTGTAAGACGTTACAGATATGTAAGTTTTTTGGCTCTAATTATCGTAAAACTGCCAACTAAAACATTATTATATTTCTTGAATTTTAACAGAAACCAACTACTTTATTGTGCTACATGATCTGGTGATGGATGAGGTTTCTCGCTCAACCGACCATGTTTCACCATACGCATGCCCCATATTATTTATATAAAAAAGACAAACTTATTTAACAGTTGTTTGCAAAACAATATCTACTAAACATCATTAAAAATTAAAGTGACCAAAATAAATTTTATTAAAAGGATTATGATAATTTTATATTAATTTTTAATTTTAAATAATTTTTATTATATAAATTACAAATAAATATTAATTCAAAAGTAACAAAATCAAAAAAAAAAAATATATATAAAAAATTGATGCTGAGTTTCCAGTTTGGTTTACAAAGTTTACATGAATCTGTATACTTTTGATGACAAAAAAAAGAATCGAAGAAATTTTCTTTTTGCAACTCTTATTACGAATTTTTTCAAAAAAAAAAATTAATCCGACTTTCCATAATAATTATAGGAAAACCTTCCTCAGCATGTATAATATTTTATTGAATTTGCAAAAACAAATTCGCGAATATGGACACGTCTTTCTAAATATGCAAATAGAAATCATGAATATAACTTGTGTGTAAATTTAAGAAGTTTTTGTATAGCATTTTCCTGAATTTCACTTATATGCATATTTAAAAAAAATATTACAAATATTTACATCTTTCAAAATTGACAATTGTTTTTAAATATATAATATCTTTATAATATTTTAGATATCAAATTCAGGTAAGTCTTCCAAAATTTTAAGAAGTTGTTATACATATAATTTAAATTCACTAAAGTAATAATAAATATATTTTATAAAGATATTTCGGAATACATATTTAAGAATGTTTACATACACATTTATGAATAAATTCTAAATTTTATGAAGATATTATAAATATTTTATCAATACTTTCTTAAGATAAAAAAGAAAATTATACTTTTCAAGAAAGTTTTAGAAACTCAAATTTAAGAAGATATATCATATATTTTCATGATCAAAAAATATTTTTGAAAAATCAGAATTTTTTTTCTTAAGATTCATAATTTTACAAGATTTTTCGATTTTGTACAGATATTTTGATCATCGATTGCTTGTTTTAGAATAAAAACTTGTTTTATGCTATCTGAAGCCATTTCACTATAAAAAAAGTAGGATATGGTTATATATTTGTAAGAAAATTAAGTCATTTGCTCTGCCGCCCAGGTGAATCCTTACCAATGGTTATACTTTTTCTTACTCAGTTTGAGTTGTTCGTTATTATTTTATTGAAATACCTAGGCATGGGCATTCGGGGTCCCAATCGGGTTTCGGTTTTATCCAATCGGGTTACGGTTTTTCGGGTTTATCAAAATCAGCCCCATTCGGATTATATGAAAATTCTGTTCGGGATCGGTTCGGATTCTATCGGGTTCGGGTCGGAGTTAGTAAATCGTCAAAGAACCGTTATAACCTGTTATACTTTCGGGTTCGGGTCCCAATCGGTTCTCTGGTTTAAAAATACATGATTTGTACTTATTTTATAACCAAAACATAAATGGAATCAGTTTTTTTTTGGATTTAAAATACATGATTTATACATGTTTTAATAGCCAAAACATAAGTAAACTAGATTCACAAATAAAAAAAGAACATCAACGAGATCATTCAAAATCAAACGAAAGATAAATATAGGTATTCATAGAAAGAAACCCAAATAAATGAAAGCATAAAACAAAAATTAAGTTCTCATGAAATGATAAACATTATTTAATGAAAACAAAACCAAAAATCTAAAAACATCAAGCTTCAACCACCACCTTCAATCATCAACCTTCATATAATAAATAATTATTTTAAAGTTGAATAATATTTTAAAGTATTTTGGATACATATTAGGAATTAAGATCATATTTAGTAGAAAATATTTTTGTAATTTTAAATGTTTCGGGTTCTATCGGATATCCATTTAGGTCCGGGTTCGGTTCGGATAATACCCATAACCCATTATACCAAAAAACAAGATCCATTCGGTATTTATATCGGGTTCATATCGATTCGGATTTATTTTTATCGGATCGGGTTCGGTTCGGATTTTCGGGTTCGGTTTATTTGCCCAGCCCTAGAAATACCAATAAAAGTCAATAAAAAGACCCCAAAAAGGGAAATTAAATAATCAATTATCACTTATCAAGATAAGAAAAGAAGGCCACTCCTTTGACACCCGCATTAAATTATATCATGATATGATGATAACAATGGCAAGTTTGTATTTGTTGTACACAAAAACTCAAACTTACCCAAAAATTATTAAACAAATTACAATATGAACATGAAGAGTAGATAAAGGCACTTCAAAGTTCTAATAACTTCCTTTGGAACCCCTTTTTAATTATTATTAGATACAAATATGGCTATATGATTAACATCATAGACTATCTCGACGCATACTAACGTCCTTGTAGAATAAAAGAATTATGTATTTTCTTCTATTTTTTTTTATTATGGCTTTGAGAATATATATATATACGTGTATACTATATCTTTTGAAATTCAAAAATGATTAATGAACCAAATATTTTTGTGGAACTACTAGTTTGGTTTATGAGTTTGTTTGAGTTATTAACAAAAAAAAAATAAAAATGAACCAACTATTTTTATCAAAGTAAATGGTCGATTTTCAAAGAAAAATAAATTATTTAGATTCACGATTGACAGACACAAAAAGTAAAATGCATATTTATTTCCTTTTCTCTGGTCGGCAAGATTGAGTTGATTTAGGTTTCGCTTTTGAGAAGATGATATAGAAATGTAAACTAATGAAACCACCATAAAAGGAGCTAAGCAAACAATATTTTAGTTTAATAGTTTCGTTTTGAATTGTGCACTACATCCAATAGGGACTACATCCCTTTGTTTATGTTAGTAGCGTGGGTGTACTTAATTACACAATATTGGACATACGTTAAAACGATAATTGCATTATGATATTCTGCATTCAACCAAAAACTTTCTACAGAGGAACAAAGAAACACGTAATAAATTTTCATCTCAGTTTCAGATTATGGACCAAAACCTTAACATTTGCCAAATGGATGTGCTTTTGGTAACGTCTTTGATTTTTGTTTTGATAACGTCGTTTATGGTTTGGTCAAAGACACAATTTTGCTACATTTTCTAATTAATGGGTAGCAAGACATGATCTATTGTCTTGTGTTTATCCGAAAATGATCTACCCAAAAAGATACCATGTTAGTCAATATTTTAAATTTGTCAACTAGAATGCATATGTAAGCTTCTTGAACTGTTTTGGTCAAATTTCTATTTATGTAAACGTTACAAATCAAAACACTCACTCCAGGATAACTATTATCCGACGGCGAGTATGTTTAAGCTTTCTATATAACTAAGCAATCATTCTCAAGGATGGATTTTGAAATTAAAATACACATATATAATCAATAAAGTTATTCTGTCTTTACTCATAAAATTCGGGATTCTTTTTAACTCATTCTTCGAATTTAAGAGACGTAGAATTTATGTTTTTTGTACCTTTGATAATATTTGTTCGGATTCCCCTTTTTTTTTTTGAATTACGATTCGTGTTCTTATTAACGTAGTATTTGGCCTCGTGTTTATATGGAATTTCACTCTGCGTAAATGTAATTAGAAAAGATGGAGAAAAAACATATTCGCTTTCAAGAATGTCTGACAAATGTTGACTAATCCACTGTACAACATAAGCATACAGTCTTATAAGCAAGCAAAAGTCGCCAAAGACCATAGCACTCGTGCAACCTATTTCGCATCTATTAGTTTTGGGCAGTCTATTTTTTTTTATAAGAAAGTATTGTACTTTCAACAACCTATTAAGTATTAAGTAACCATCACATATTCCAAAGACCAAGATAGCTATGTGGTGAACTGGTGATCCATTTTGAATCTTGATTAGGAACATACTTGATAACAGACGATGGATACTCCATTTTTCTTTTTATGACGTTATTCTTTTAACGTAAGAAAACGATGAAATGAATATTAGCAGAATTTTGGAAAATTAAAAAAAAAAATAAGTGCGAACTTTTTTATATCATGTATTACGTCATAATATACTACTATGTGTACGTCGTAACATAGTACATAGAAAGGGATCTAATAGAATAATAGGTTCTAGAAATACGCTGTTCATAAATCAAATCTATTCAAATTTAATAGCTAAGCGCTGGGATGCCAATCCAAACGGTATTCTACATGTGTCGTTCATTTTATATAGATAGTTTTAGCTTAGATCAAATTGCATTCTAAGAAGAGGCCATAGCACATAGCTATCTTGCTTACATGTTGACTAGTCAAACCTGTACGTGCGTATCAAAATGGTGGTCCTATTGCACTTGAGATTTCTGGAAGAGGACACGAATTGGTATATTGCGTCCCTCAATACGTTTGGCAGAAAGTTCACAATGGTTTCTCGATTCTTTGAGATTGACAACATCTCTCGAGCTTTCCATCTTTCTATTTTCATTTCAAAAACGTCCAACAACAATTATGCAATAAAAAGATATCTCATTTGACTTGTCAAAAATTACTCAACTTAGATATTTCGTCCCAAAGCAAATGTATTGAATACAACTTTCGCTCTTGACAATTGGCACGTACGGAGACAAACAATTTAGAGCACAAATAATTAATCCTTTGACGCTAACTTTACCTAGACATAGAAACACATGTGGTGGAAACTATAGTAGTAACGTCGTCACATGCATGCGTGACGCAAACCTATAGTCAAATAATTGTATGCATCTCCTTTTTTTATAGGGATGGGCCGAGAAATGAGAGTTAATCATAGATCAACGCTACAGATCCTAATAATTGATGCACAACAGAACCTTTCGTGATGATGATAGACCTAAAACCTACACAATGCCCCAAGGTTTTCGTATGCAGATCCCTATCTTTGGTATGCAGACAAACTTTCGAGGAATTATGGTGTCAAGAACAAGCGAGAAAAACATGAAAGAATGAGCTGGGAAATGTCGATATAAAGATTAGTAGTTTATGTGTATCTTCATATCATACGTCAGATAAAATACATTGCCAGTATACTCGAAGAATGATGAAAAACACGAGATTTTCTCGGCTCTGTTATCTCAGTTTTGTATAAGGACTTGCGTATATATATCAAAACAGATGAACTATTCATCTTCAGAACGCTTTAAGTATATGATTTTAACATATAGGCCCAATTACTAACGAGTTAATATGGGTCCTCGATAACTTATAATAGGCAGTTTAGATAAGTCAAGGTGTTTGATCAAAACAAAAGATACGTCAAGATACATGAATACATTTTAAAGAATCACAGTAAAAAACGTATAACGCTTAGATTTTGATGAATCATTCTAAAGTACGTAGAAATAACGTAGGCAGTTTACATCATTTTGTTTGTATAGCTTTAAGCATTTTTAGAAGAAATAAAGTTAACCTAGTAATTGTATTGACAAAGAAATAAAATAGGATACATAGTAGGTTTTGCTTTGGAATTTATTGGCATGAAATGAAATAAGAGTTTCACTCTTACATAAGAAATTATTTACAGAAGTACAAATGAGTTAAAATTTGATCATAGGATGACAAATCTAATGCATAGACTATTGAATAAAGCAAAATTAGGGTCACTATCTGTGATTGTACAAAACGTTTAGAGCGACTCAATGAAAGTAGGAGAATGATATATAATTTATAAATTACATATAGCCACCGACGAATTCAACAATGGATTTTGTTGTAAAAAGTTAGCAGAGTCGAATGTTCCTAATGAAGTTTCAACAAAGCAATTACTTTCTGCTAATAGAGTTTCAGCTGTCGTTGTTATTGTTAGTTTTGTAGCTACTTTATCATTTTCCAAATACGGTTACAAGTTTGGACTATGGCCACATTTTGCAGTTTTAGAAACGATTACAAAAGTAATACGAGCATAATTCCTCTTTTCGTTATACATGGTGTTTTGCAGGAAATCACAAGGATAAAGAAAATTCATTTTTCTCTTAAAAGAACTTTTTAAAATACAAATAAAAATGATATAATTTGTAAATGAACATTTGTAATCTAATTGGTTAAACATTTTTCAATAAAGTTAAAGTTAACTAGAAATGTCAAAACATCATCTGTTATTAAACTAAAAAATCTTCTACAAGATCATCTATTATAAAACAGAGAGAGCATTGTAACAAACATTTGGTAGCAAGTAGCAACTATCTAAATAATCGGATCATAGCATTGGATGTGACCACGTTGTTAAACTTCGAGGCAATTTTGGTCTTTGGTAGCAAGTTGTAAGAAACGTTTAACGTTTTGTTGAAGCTGATCACATATTCTAAACCAAGCTTACTCCGCATCAACCATGGAAGCAATTTTTTTTTATCAGTAGCAGCAATTCGTCAAAGAAATGTTTTACTCAACTCAACCCCAACCAAAATCTTAGCATCGCCCATTAAAGTGGGTCTAACCTAGGTTTGTGGGTTGCTATAGGAGCACCTAAACCCTATAAAATTGCTTGAGACTTTTTTTTTTTAAAAATACCCACAATCATATGAACATCCGTAATTCTCACTGGAGAACCCCAGTCCTAGTAAAAACATCAAGTATATGGAATAGTTAATTAGAATTTCCAAGCTTCCTAGTGGTTATTATGCAATTCCTTCCCATAGTATATTGAAAACCGCATTGATTAGTCCATCCAAAGGAGGAGAACATCTATAAAACTGACAAAATACATTCTCCTTCTAGTTGTTTAACCTTTGCAAGAAGAAAAGTTGAGGGATTGTTATCTTAGGAGTTAGGAGTACGGTCTCTGTTGCCCTATAAAGTTTCTCAGAAGTATAGTAAGCTTTATTTTTGTTGTCCATGGAAACCAGATAGCTCTTCCATTACCACTGGTTTTGAGAGACCCAAGCTTGCTGATAATGGGTTGACTTTGAAGCAGCTAATGAAGGCCACGTTATTGTATATACGATCCAAATGTGTGGAGTTTGATGACTACTTGGAGTTTCGATGTTCAGTTTTTCTTTGTCTAGGCACCCCCTAGAGCATGAGAATGTATAGACCATAAACTACAGAGATTTGTCATCTAAATCATTGTTATCTAACTATAGAGATTTATCATTTAGCCAATATTCTCATGCTCTAGGGTTCTAAGATATTATGATGTTTAAGGATAAACCTCATATCTCAGCCCATTAAACCACTTTAGCCAATATTTAGCTTTTCTTTTATTGGGTCACTTGCATTACGAGAGAAAAGGAAACACATCTTGCTTGAGCACAGTACCCATACTACGGTCTCCCCTTTTAATCTTAACAATATTCAGCCCGAAATTTCTAAAATGCTTTCTTTTTTTGTGGGTAGTGGCTAAGAGATGGTGAGTTCAAGTCATGATTGTGCAAAATTGTTTTTAATAAATTAAAATGGTCTATTTTCTCTAGCTTGCGGCCTTGTAAAATGCACCGCCACTGAGATCAATATACAACAGTTTATAGTCCCACCAAAATTTGTACAAAATTCAACATTCTGTTTTGGAAAAATCAGCGGAAAAGATCTTGAAATGACCACATAATGAATCTTGCAAAGATATCAGACTCCAAGAACTCTATGTGAGCAGCACGTCCGATAAACGAGTTCAGGTTACGTCCATACACAGTCATGTCGAAATTGACGTCGCAGCGCATGAACACTCTTTGCTGATGAGGCGCTTCAGGAGCTGGTCCACGTAATTGGTCCATACAATTATTCAACATTTCCAAAAATGCTATTCCCTTTTTTGTACTGTCGAATGAAGCTGGTTGGCACGATTCGATTCTTGCCGAGTGATATGGAACATAACCATCCTGCATTGTATAACAGTCACATAACAAAAGATGTTCCATCAGCTTCACAAGTCTCAAACTTCTTCACATAATCAACCTTAAAGAGGGAAGCGCAATGTTTAAGAAATAGGTAGGCGGTAACTAAACCTAGAAAACTAGCAGCTAGACATATGAAGCCTATACGTTAACAAATTATTAATTTATTATATTTATAATTTACATTTATATAAACTATTTTAGTTTTTGGATTTAATTATATAATTATTTTGATGAATTTTAAAGCGAATGAAATTAGATGAATTTGTGAATAAGTACCAAGATTGTAGCTTAATTTAATAGATTTAGACTAGTTTAGATAGATTTAAACCACTTTAAGACAGTTTTAACCAATTTGAGTCTAAATCAGATTCTTCAAAAAATAATCATTTCCACTAAGACCAAGTTGCCGCCCAGACCGATTCTTAGAACCATGGGGAAAGAGTAAGTAGTACCTGGGGTGAGGACAGGAGAATTATATTTTTGAAATGTTCCAACGTCTTTTGCTGAAAAGGATTCAAAACCAAATATTAGAACAGAACAACAGAAACTGAACCTGTGAAGAAAAATTGAGATGTTTGTCTCTACCTTGCAGAGTTTGTAAAAGAAAGTCTGCCGGAGATCAGGATCATCAGTGAGTGTAAGCTGATGAATAACCTGCGTACTCTTCAACTTCTTTAAGAGCCAAAGTCCTGAGTTAAACAATGAGTTTGTACTGTACAGATAACCCAAGTGAGGACCCGAAAGTGATAGATATGTATGAAGATACTTCCTGAATGGTTCCATCAAACCATCTGAAACATAAGAAAAAAAAAACACAAAGATGAAACAAAACTAAAAAAGATGAATCACTCAACATCAACGAGACTTTCTGAAGAACATTTACCAGCGATTGCTGTTCTGATGATGACGTTACCAATGGAATGCCCAACAAAACTCAACTTGATGCTTTTCAAATGACCTTGTCTAGCATACCTATCCTTCTTCCTCTTGAGGAAAGAAACCACTTCTTGCGCCAGCCTTTGTCCCATTTCTCTGAAATCTCCATGTGTTTTCTCCTCATTTGCCTCGGACATGAGAAACTCTATCTTCGGATCTATCATAAGCCATTGGTTCCGGACAAGCCTTAAGTCCAAGTGATGCCCCTACATTATATGAACAAAAACTCTTATCAAGTGAATGATAAACAGATGCTACTAGATAAGATACTTGCCTGGAAGCCATGAACGAAAACAACTATCTTAAGCTCACGAGCACTTTTCTGGGAGCTAGTGGCTTTTGCTTTCTCCCCTTCATCGTTGACCGCGTTAAGCAAGCCGGAATCGAGCATATCCACATGTCTCAAGTAAGAGTTATCACTTAAAGTGCGTCTTGGTGCATTCAAGACACGTTCGATTATAATAATAGGAACTCGCATAGGATCTCCAAGTATGTGCATGTCTTGTATTGACCGGTTGTTAATCTACACCACACAAACAAGAAAATGCATTGACACATCAAAATCAACAGCTCGTGATGCCAAGAGGGGAGAGGGAACACAGAACAAACCCGCATTTGCGCGATGCTTCGACGGTGTAGTTCAGCACGGTTAGCTGCAAGTTGTGCAGGCTGCATCACAGCAAAACTTGTATGAGCCAACAAAAATTTGGTAAAATACAGACAGAATACTAAAACTCACATCAGTCAACTTCAAGACACTTGAGGCTCGTTTGTGTGCACTATGGTTTATGATATCACTCATTCCACTGTTTATAAAGTGATGTGGCATTTCAACTTTAGAGTACACCATCCATATAGACCATTCAGCTCTGCGATCTTTTCTCCAAAGATCACGAAGATATTCAAGTATTTTTGTGTTATTATCCCTATAAACACACACACATGAAATGTTGATTTTAGCTAAGAGAAAGATCTTAAATCACGCAAGTCCAAAAGAAATTACCTGTGAAATCCAAGAAACGTGTTCCAAAGATAATGCAGTTGGGTGCCAAGTAAGTGGAATAAACGAGTCAGATGATCCTTGGAGAGTTCGTGAAGCCAGTCATCACTTGCTACATCAAATCTAATATGCAACTTCTGTACCAAAGAATGGAGAATAATTAAAAAGAAGAAGAAATAAATAGTATAAAAACTAGTTAGCATAAAAAATATAAAGCAAGGACCTCAAAAGGACTGTTTTGTTCCTTGCCTTGTCCTGAACCGGCAACTGCTGGAACATTATTCATATCTGATACAAATTCAGACATATCAATTGATTTTCCAATTGCCTCGCTGAGTCTTTTCATTTCCTCGAGTAGAATGTCGCGTGCTCCAAGTAATGCTTTAACGAATGAGACCATTTTCTTGTCAGCAGAAGCAAGCAGACCAAGGGCCTGGTGAATCAACAAAAGTTTGCAACCAAATCAATAAGAAGTTGACATAACAAAAGACTGAAAAAATACAGAATCATAAAGGACATACTTTCTTGAAAGATTGAGCACTGCTGCCACTGACACTTTTACTGTTACTTACCACTCTGCATCAAAACACGTTGAGATTGAGATATCAACTAACCAGAAACACAAAGTTATGTAGAATACAAACTTTGTTAGGTTTTTGGGTAAATTTTCGTTACATTTTTGGATTTAAAATATATTAGGTTTTTTCGGTTTAAAAATATTTTTAAAATTTTTGATACATTTTAAATTTAAGGATGGTTGACCAACATCATTTTGGTCAAAATTGATTTCGGTTTGAATTTGGTATTTCAGATAGTTTATTTGAAATAAATATTAAGCTATGTAGAATGCAAATATATTTTTCTTTTTGACAAACCTTGATAGACTTGGAGGTCGTCTATAAGCAGCAGACTTCAACACACTGATGTGGACACTGACATCCACAAGAACCGCATGGAGCGTATCAAAATGCACAGGACAGTACGAATGCAACCCTGTAAGAGCCTTAGGTGGAATACGAAACTCGTGAATCGCAGCAGGCAAAGCTTCTAACTGCCTCGTGGATGAATTATCCATAGAAGGAGCATACATGAGCTCAAATTTCAATATAGCAGCAGATGTAGCCGACCCCTGCGTAAACCAAAGATTCATTTCACAACTTTCATCCTCAAAAAACATAACTTCTCGAATTTTGTTAGGATAAAGAGTAGAGATTGTTTACGTCGTATCTTTGAAGTGGCAGAGTGAAAGAGATCATCATACAGAGACGAACGTCCTGCCTTGCGTATTTGATTTGGAAAGGCTGTGTGAAGAAACTATTGTCTTTATCATCTATCCTCCACACTCCATTTGAGCCTGATTCCACAGCTGTAACATAAGCAATTCTCTATGTCTAAATTATACTCATCTTAGACCTCACACGAACGTTACAACTAAGAAACTAGACAAGATCATAAGAAAGCCACCTTCATACTGAACGACTCGTGAAGGAATACCACGAGTTAAGTTATCACCATCTTCCCATCTCATGGTTATTTTTATTTGATACCATCTGATGAAAAAAAATGAATTAGAACTCTATTTTTCTATAAGAAATATGTTGAAGTAGGAAAGAAGCAAGATCCTTTTACATACCCTTGTTGGAAAAGATCAAGGTTATGGAACCTGTGGATATAAACGGCAACTTCTTGAACCGTGTCAACCATTAGTACTGGCTTAACCCTATGATCTATGAACGCTTTAGCGTCAAGTCTCTTCGCTTGCCTACTTCTTCTTCTCAATCCAAATAGCCATCCAAGATGGCGTAACATATGTGGAAATAATAACGCACATCACTTTCTAAAAATCTTAGAATGTGTGATGTTGAACTACTCAACAACAAGGACCTGCAACAAGAAGGATAATTCAGAATCATTTCCTAATTCTTAGTCTAGATATTCGAAATAAATGTAATCGTCTCATATAAAACCAAACAGATTATGCAAACAAGGTAACGTCTTCAGGAAAAGAAGTCCTCAAGATAATGAACTGGAGCAAGTTTTGGTTTCATTTAATAATCTTCATCTAAGCTAGTGGAATCGCAACGAACAAAAACATACCAAATCGGTGCAAAACATTTATCTAAATATAAAAAAACATTGGAAGAGAAAAAACCCAGAAAACAAAAACTAATAAAGACGGAAACTTGATCGAGACCCATCATTTGTCAGAGCTTATATAACGTCGAAATGCAATCAAAGAGCAAAAAGAGAACCTGTAAGTCTTCTCAGATCAAGATCGGACGACTCAAAGAACACGAACAAACCCAGATTTGCTAGGTCTCTGTTTTCACCTAATGGGGAAGAAATGGAGAAAAGGATCTGGGGGAAACTACAGATGATAGTACAGGAACAGCATTTTGTTCGAGCAATTTGAGGATTTTAATTTATTTTATTTTTTAAAGAAAGAAAAAGAAATAAGCTGTGGTTGGATCTTTTTGATTAAAGTTGTCGGGTAAGAAGGATGAATGTTCATACGAGAGACCATCATCGCGATCCACGCCGTGTCCTTTCCTTCTTTTCGATTCGTACATTGAAGATTCTGACCCGGTTTGTTTCGGGTAACTTGACTATTTACGTATGGGCTTTCGGTTTATCTTAATGGGCCGCCATAATATTATGGGATCTGGCACGTTAAATTTCGGATAGCTGCACCAAGTTAGTTTTGTTAGCTTCGTGGCCGACAAACTTATGGCCGAACCATATGGGTCGAATTCTGATACCGTTGGTTATAAAGAAACCTAACTCTTTAAAGTATAGTCAAGATGTACTCTACGACGAAAAAGCAATATTCATGATTTAGAAGCTAGTTCCAGTNCTACAGATGATAGTACAGGAACAGCATTTTGTTCGAGCAATTTGAGGATTTTAATTTATTTTTTTTTAAAGAAAGAAAAAGAAATAAGCTGTGGTCGGATCTTTTTGATTAAAGTTGTCGGGTAAGAAGGATGAATGTTCATACGAGAAGACCATCATCGCGATCCACGCCGTGTCCTTTCCTTCTTTTCGATTCGTACAGTGAAGATTCTGACCCGGTATGTTTCGGGTAACTTGACTATTTACGTATGGGCTTTAGTTTATCTTAATGGGCCGCCATAATATAATGGGGANCAGTTCTGGTTCTTGTTTCGGTTCAGATTGGTTCTTTTGAATTCTAGATATTTTGGTATGTTTTTTTTCCTGAATAACCAGTCCGGCGAACTGAGATTCAACCGATTAATCTGATAAATATTTTGAAGGGTTTACTTGAACATATCTGTAGTAACCTGCTAATAAAAATGAACGATTAAACTATATCCGATGAATATTTTGATAGGTTTTACTCGAGTATTTTTTTATTTATACGGCCGGGTTTGGTATGGTGTCAACTGGATTTTCTTTCGTTGGTTAAATTTACTAATGGGTGCGGTTTTTATTCAAATACTCGTAGGATATATTGTACTTGTTTTCCATTTGCAAGTAAATAAATATATAGATACAATTCATGGCTTTGTTTCTAAATTATTCAAAATATACAAAGTACTAAAATTACCAGAAATTAATTAATATTTTGGCTTATAATTATCATTTTGGATACTTAAATTATCATAGATATTTAATAGTTTTTGAATATATATTTATCATATTTAATTTTTGAATATATATTTATATTTTGGATAATCATTTGATTCTTATGTCAGATCGAGTTTAATACCAAAGTTTTAGGTATCGCAGTTTGGGGCTATGTATTTATATCAGTTTCGGTTTGATGTTTGGGTCTGGATATTTTCTGAACAGGTTCACCTCTATGGTGAATTCTTAAATTCACCCCTACTGTTACTATCAATCAAAACGTCATGTAGGATTAGTAAAAAAAAGAAACAAAATTAAATTAAAAAAAAAAGAAAAGAAGTGAAAANTTTGGGGCTATGTATTTATATCAGTTTCGGTTTGATGTTTGGGTCTGGATATTTTCTGAACAACACTTGGGTTCACCTCTATGGTGAATTCTTAAATTCACCCCTACTGTTACTATCAATCAAAACGTCATGTAGGATTAGTAAAAAAAGAAACAAAATTAAATTAAAAAAAAAAGAAAAGAAGTGAAAAACTACGACTAATTTTTTTAACACCATTTATGGCTTCTTCTTCATCATCCACACATAATATTGAAAGTTTTTTTTGTCAAATTGGTATTTACAATCATCTGTCCTCATATCATAAATCTAAACCCAAAACACTGAACCATAGATCCTAAAACACTAAACCCTAAACCCTTTGATAAATCATGAACCCTTGGGTAAATCTTAAATCCTTGGGTAAAGAGATATTCTGAGGGTTTAGAATTTAATGCTTAATGTTTATGATTTACCCAATGATTTAAGGTTTAATGTTTTGGATTTAGAAGTTTGATAAACAAAGCTTTCAATGTTGTTTGTGCGTGATAAAAAAGAAGTCATGTATGCTGTAAAAAAAAATCGACGTCTTTTCACCTCTTTCCTTTTATTTTTATTTTTTTTTGTTTCATTTTTTATCAATCTTACATGGCACTTTGATTGGTAGTAACAATTGAGGTGAATTTGAGAGTTTACCATAGGGGTGAACCCAAGTTTTATTCATATTTTCTGGACACTTTATCTAAGAAAATAGCAAGGCCATTTTGCTTTTGTTATTTAAATATTATAGTTTTGTAAGTTTTCTTTGAACATTTATCTTATTAAAGTATAAATGCTTTTAAGAAGTGTTGGGAACATAAATAGTAGTAAAAAATATCATATTGTTTGGAAACATGAATAACAGTATGAAGTATTAAAAAAAAATAATGGGCTTATGTTATTACGAAATTTTGAAAATTCATTATAGTACGAGAAACTATATATCTGGGCCAGCTTTAAAATATACAAAATGACTCAATGTAATTAGTTAAACATTTTTGTCTAAAATAATCATACAAAATTAAACTTTATATACAAATTTCAAATCTATCTTATTAAAGTACAAGTATTTTTAGAAGTGTTTGGAAACATGAATAGCAGTAAAAAAATATCATAATGTTTGGAAACATGAATAGTAGTATACAATATTAAGAAAAAAAATCAATGGGCTTATGTTTTACGAAAAATTGAAAGTAAATTATAGTATGAGAAACTATATATCTAGGCCAACTTTAAAATATACGAAATGGCTCAATGTAATTAGTTAAACATTTCTGTCTAAAATAATCATAAAACAAAAATTGATTATTGATCTGTATATACAAATTTCAAATAAAAAATATTAATTTAAAATTGATTCATAACAAAAATTGATTCAAAATATACATATATTAAAAAAAA